>VYXF01002740.1:30709-202385 GCA_013397295.1 Polioptila caerulea | reverse complement strand
CTCCCATGGCAGGGGTGGAATGTGATGATCTTTTAAGTCCTTTCCAACCCAAATCAGTCTGGGATTCTGTGAGTTTTCTCCACTTTCTGGTATTTCCTTGCAGAGGTACCATCCACCCATACCTCGTGTGCGAGCAGCCAGAGAGCAAGAGCAGGGCCAGCAGGACAGGAGAACAGTGTAAGGGGCCAGCACGGCAGCTGAGCAGTCTCCACATCCCGCCCCACCGTGATGATCCTGGGGGTTGCTGATATCCCTTTGTGGAAGAACAGCAGGGAACCAGCTGGGGCAACACTTAACCGTGGTTTGCTATGGGAGCAGGTGAAATTACAGGAACAAAAGCAGTGGCCTGAGACACCTCAAAGAGGGGGAGAAGTCACAAGGTGGGAGGAGTTGAAGCACCCTAAAGATGCTGGAGGAGCTTGTGTTTAGTCCTGGCAGAGTTGCTGATGACAAAACAGTCTCTTGGTCCTTGTCCTGCCAAGCAGAGCTCTGCCTTGCAAGCTGCCTGCGGTCAGTATCTGTATCCTTGCCCATGACATTGTCTTTCTGTGAAAACCCAGGCTCTGTGGAATTGCAGATGGAGCCAAAAGAAGCAGGATCAGGTTGGAAGAGTCCTCTAAGACCATTGGGTCCAACTGTTAATGCAGCACTGCCAGGTCCACCACTAAATCCTGTCCCTGACCACCATATCTAAACCTCCTTTGCAAACTTCCAGGGAATGTGAGTCCACCACTGCCCAGGGCAGCCTGGTCTATTACCCTTTCTGTGAAGAAATTTTTTCCAATATCCATCCTAAGCCTTCCTTCGCATGACTTCGTGCCATTTCCTCTTGTCCCGCCACTTGTTACTGGGAGAGGAATCCAACCCCTACCTTACAACTACCTCCTTAGAAGTAGTTGTTGAGAACACTGAGGTCCTCCCCTACTAATAAGGTAATTCCTTGTTAACATCCTTGTACTGCAGCACATTCCTGCTAGGATGAAGGATAAGGATGTGTCAGGTTGGGGAATTTCAGGAGTTTGCACTCTGCTGGTGAGGATTAAAGAAGGAGAGAGCTGGGATATGCATCCCGTGCTCCAGCCTCATTCTGCTCTCCTCTCTCTGCTCCAGTCCTACATCCTTCATCAATCAGAGCTAAAATCTTCCCAAACAGGAGTGTCTCCCCACGGACCTTCTTGGGTCTGGGTTAATCTGTATGAGCAAGTGGGGCCTTGCAAGCAGGAGTTGGCGCTTGGCAGCATCCCAGGGAGCTGCGCAGTGTTGGGCTTGGCTTGCCCGTCTGGATTAGCGGGGCTCTGCCATCTGTCCTGCTCCCAGCTCTACCTGGAACTGCTCCAGGAGCCTTGTGCTTTGAAGAAAACCCTTCTCTGACTGTCACCCCTTTTCCAAATAGCCCAGCTGCTTCCCACCGAGGCAGCATGGCTGTGTTTCCCTTCTCCTCTGCAGACAGAGGAAATCCTGGTGTCAGCCCCAGCCATGCCATGGGCTTTGGGAGTGGCTAACCTTGGGGAAAGGCAGTGAAGGTCCGTAGAGAATGACTGTTGGGACCCCTCTTAGCCAAGTGAGCTTGATGCTTGGGCGGTCTGAGGATTAAGAAGCACAAATCTCTGTGTTTTCACACGGCTGCAGAGGGAAATTTTTAGTTGTGCTACGCTGCATGTGCAAGTTCTCACATCACATCCAGGCCTGACCCAAGGTGTTGGGCACTCTCTGCCATCAAAGGATCCCAAAATGGTTTGGGTAGGAAAGCACCTTAAAGCTCGTCTCATTCAAACTCCTGCCATGGGCAGGGACACCTTCCACTATCCCAGGGTGCTCCAAGCCCCATCCAACCTGGCCTTGGACACTTCCAGGGGTCCAAGGACAGCCACAGCTTCTCTGAGCAACCTGTGCCAGGGCCTCACCACCCTCACTGCCAAAAATTCCTTCCCAATATCCCACCCATCCCTGCCCTCTGTCAGTGGGAAGCCATTCCCTGTGTCCTCTTCCTCCATCCCTTGTCCTCAGTCCCTCTGCAGCTCTCCTGGAGCCCCTTTAGACCCTGCAAGGGGCTCTAAGGTCTCCCCAGAGCCTTCTCTTCTCCAAGTGAACCCCACCAACTCTCCCAGACTGGCTCCAGAGCAGAAGGGCTCCAGCCTTTGAACTTACTCCAGAAGCTTCACATCCTTCCTATGCTGAGGACCCCAGGGCCAGAGGCAGCATTTAGTGGGGGTCTCATCAGAGCAGAGTGGAGGGTCCTCTCCATCTGAGATCCATGGCTGCAGCTCCATGCTGGGACCTCACACTCAGCCTGTTCTCTGCAGCCCTCTTGCTGTTTCCCATCCTGCTTTCTCTGTGACACATAATGCCAAGCACCACATTGTGCTGAACAGGGCTGGGAGGATGCTCTGAGTGCCTGAACTCACTCTGCAGAGTGAAACAACACCAAGAAAATGTATCAGGGGACTTTACTTCAAGTCACTTGTTCCGCTTTTCACCCCTGGCGGTGGTGCCATCACCTTGGCCAGGAGAGCTGACTTGGAGATCCTTTGGTGTGGTATGATCCATGTGTCTGCTTCCCCAGAGTGGCCTCACAATGCCAGATTTCATAAACACCAGCAGCCGCATCACAGAGCTTCCTTGGCTGAGCCTTAAAGCTCTTGGGTCCCAGTTATCTAATCCTGCGCTGGGAGCCCATAGCTGATATTCCTTCTACTTCAGGAGGAATGGAAAATTTTAGGGAAGTGTTGGTTATGAAACAATCCCTCTCTGTGCAGACTATGTGATTTAATATCCCTTTCCTTCTATGGCACAGTGGATGATTTTTCCATATTTTGGGGGTAGGCCCATCTCTTGACTGTGGCTTCATTTTTCTTGTGTTCTTGATTTCCATCTTGTTGCTGTTTATCTAAAGGGCCCTCTTCTTTCCTCTGCTTTTACCAACTGCTGTATTTCCTTCTGACTAATTTAAAGCTACTGCTGCCAGTTTATGACTTTTTAAGATGCATTTTTACTCCTTCACTGTCTTTTTTGGTTCAGAATTGATTTTTATTGTAAAAATACTAATTGTCTTTTTCCTGAGGGCAGCAGCAACTTTATTTGAGGCTATTTTGGTTATTATTCACAGTGATTCATTCTGTACTCTCTGTTCTTGATGGCCTTGTTGGCATCTCTGGGAACCTGTTCCATGCTCATGCCAGGGTTGGCAGCCACACCTCAAGCGCAGTGTGAGAGCCCTGGAAATATGGGAAGCAGGGAAAACCCTGATTTACAGAGATTTACTTCTAAATGCACAGAGGCAGGAGCTGGGTTCAACCTTCACATGGCTGACACCAGCCAGCACCTCCCAACCTTCTCTTTGAGCGACCTCACATCTTTTCTGTCTCAAGTTCCTTGCACTGCCTTCCAGTGGGAGTAGGAAAGTCTGAGAGTTTGGAAGTATGAAATCTGGTGGAAGAAAGCTTTCAGATGTGGAAGGTGCATTTTGATGGATGCAGGCAAAACTCACCCAAATAATGGGAATTATGAGCTGTTGAAAATTGCCTCTTCCCATCTGTTTTCCGGCATGCTCGGCTCTCAGATCCCTCCACTGAGCACTGCTCCTGATGGATTTAGAGAGATAATTATTTGCTGCTGGTTTTCCCTCATCAGAGCATCCTTTTAGAGAAAGTTATCAGTGGAATGGGGGCCTGGGGACCGAGGGCTCAGCCTCCTCCCTCTGATGTTGATCCCTCACAGCCCTCAGTGTTGCACAAGCATTACAACCCAATGACACATGGAGTGCAGAGGGAATGTAGACAGTGGGAATTGCTCCTGGGTGTTTGTTCAGCCATGAATTGTGGCAGTCATTACACTCATGCAACACAGGGGGCTTTATAAAAGATTTCCTAGGAAATAATGTTTCAAATCCCTACTTCAGCTTTCCTTACATGTGCGTCCCTGACACAGGGTGATCTTGACATGGCTACGCTGGTGGTTCTCATGTGCAGGACATTTCAAGGTGCTCTTTGGGAAGAGTTGCAGGTGACAGTGGTTTTCTCAGACTTCGTTGTACAGCCCCACATTGTATTTCCTGTTTTCTGTCAAAAATTCATATGCTGAGTACAGCAATTTGTCTTCCTTCCTTGGACTTCTTTGGTCAAGGGATTGGAGCACAAGTCTCATGAAGAGTGGCTGAGGGAGATGGCAGGGCTCAGCCTGGAGAGAAGGAGGCTCAGGGGGGACCTTCTGGCTCTACACAACTCCCTGACAGGAGAGTGCAGCCAGGTGGGGATCAGACTCTGATCCCAGAGAATAAGGGACAGAACAAGGGGAAATGGCCTCAAGATGTGCCAGGGGAGGTTTAGATTGGGTATTAGGGAAAATTTCTTCACAGAAAGGGGGATCAGACATTGGCACAGGCTGCCCAGGGCAGTGGTGGAATCACCAATCCCTGGAATTGTTCAGTGAATCTGTGGATATGGCACTTGGTGGTAGTCCTGGCAGTGCTGGGTTGGCACTTAGACTTGAGGCTCTCAGAAGGCTTTTCCAGCCTTAATGATCCCAGCCATGAGTGTAGCCCCAGCTTTTTTGGCAGATCAGGTGTCTGCAGGCACAGCGATTTCGGGTTATGCTTGGAGTTCACTTTACAAGAGCAAATCTGGTGTTCCAACTTCAGCTCACTGCCGGATGGAGCTGTTTCAGCTCAGGTTGCTGGGGAAGCCCTGAAAATGTCTGAGCACCAGAAGTGTGGCTGTTGGGACGTGAGAGAATCTGAGGTGGCAGGGACAGATGGAGTTGTGGAGTGGAGCTGGAGTCACAGGCTGGCACTGCAGTCCCTGAGCCATGGTGGTGACAGCACCGAGGGACTCCGCTCTGGCAAAGGGACCTCGCTTCAACTGGGATTGCTTTAGCAGAGGGAAAAGTGATTTTTTCCTCCTACAAACAATTCCTGGACCTTGAGAAGTGGAAGCTCAGTTCCACAGCTGGAGTGACAGAAAAGCATAGGCATAGGCAGCTGGAGTGGCAGAAAAGCAGCTCAGTTCCCAGGGAGCGGAAGTAACCTTCCCTGAGGATGTGGATCCCTGTGCCTCTGGTCCCTCCTTCCAGTACTTGACCTCCCTTATGGTGAAAGATACTTTTGTGTCAAGCTGGAATTTTCCACGTGCCAGCTAGAGTCGTGCCCTCCTTCTGAGGTCTGGTTCCACATTCCTTACACCCTGCAGGCAGCAGCAAGGTCTCTCCTTTGCCTTCTTTTTTCCAGGCTCGCATCCCTCTTCAGCCTCTCCTTGCCCACCGTGTGCTCCAGCATCCTGGTGGTCTTCCCTGGAGTCCTTTCTTGTAACTGGGGATCCCAAACTGGAACCGCTCTTCATTGCCAGTGCACTTGGGAGCTTTTTTTGGAGGAAGGTTTGTTCTCTTTGGGTTTTGCCTTTCAAAGGCCTCCCTCAGGGCATTTTGGGAAGCACAGGTGGACCATATGTGCCCTTCTCAGGCTGTGCTGCCTTCCCACAGCTTCTCTACTCATTGCAGGCCAGGAAGGAAAGGTTCTGTGTGGCTCCCCCAGTGACCTAACCCACCATAATGGCCCATTTTTAATCACCCTTCTGCCAGTTCCACTCAGCACTGAGGGCTGACACAGAGCAGTGTTGTCATCTGGAAAGTGGCTGCTGGCGCCAAACCAACTGGCACTTTGAACTTGTCCCAACTGGGTGCTAAGCAGCATTAAAATGTGATGATTAAACACGCTCGCTCCTGTTCCAAGGGTTCCTGGCCACCCCCAGCTCCACCTGGAAAAGCTGCTTGTGCCCTGGGAAGGGTACCTAGAGGGGGTCTGCAGGGCACTGCTGGTGATGGGGAGGGGAGTGTGGGGTGGGAGGGCTGCTGGTGCTGGGAGGAGTCAAGGCAGAGCAGTTTTGGAATAGTGTCATTGGCTGCACACTGGATTGGGGCTGCTGGGTCAGGTGGGGATTCCTTCAGAGACCCCATCTCAGGCTCTGAAACTGCTCCTCTGACATCTGAGACAAGGGAGCCAAACAGGTAAAAACACTGAGCAGGTGCAGTTGCAGTACCTGGAGGGGGAGGCACAAATCTGTCCCGGGTCTGATCCTGCCTCTGCTCAGACCTGGGAATGCAGACACTGCCTGGTCCATGCCTGCTCTGGTGCCCCCAGTCTCTCTGGTCCTGGGGGGTCTGTGCCTGTCTCCAGCAGCCCCACAGTGCTGGGGTGTGACTCCCGACTGGCACCAGGACCAAGAGGGCTGGGAACACTTGCAGGGCTCTTGTCCAGGAAAAGCTTCCTTTTTGCTTTCCTGTTTCCTTTAGGATTAAAGTCGTTCTCAGGCTGGAAACATGGAATGTTTGTCAAGTTTACGAGGGCTTTTAGAGAGGCTTTTAGAAAGAACATCCTATCCCTTCTTTTATAGGGCTGAGATAAGATTATCTTTGTTTTAACACCAATTAAAGCAGGAAGGGTTTATAGGATTAGGGATTTTCCATCAGTGCAACTTTGGTGGACCACTTGCCTGTTTGGTTTGTTCCTTTCCCTACGTTAAATCCTTGGGAAGTGTTCCTGTAATGGTTAACATCGCCTCCGTCCGGAGGCAGAGCTCTCCCAGGCAAAAGCTTTGGGAAACAATTAAACAAGACCAAACAAAGTAACAAAATGTGAAGGTCCTGAATTCTTCAGGAGACCTCTTGGAGAAGGCTGGCTCAGAATAGTCACTGTGTGAGTCTGCAGTTCTTCAGTGTTTACATCAAGAGAAATGGGCTGTGCTGCTGGCCTGAGCAGCATGTTTAAAATAAGAATATAAAATCGTAGGCTCTCAGAATGGTTTGAATTGAAAGGGGCCTTAAAACTTATCCCATTCCACCCCTGCCATGTGCAGGGCCACCTTCCACTATCCCAGGTTTCTCCAAGCCCCATCTAACCTGGCCTTGGACACTGCCAGGGATGGGGCAGCCACAGCTTCTCTGGGCACCCTGTGCCACGGTCTCCCCACTCTCACAGGGAAGAATCCCTTCCCAATCCCCCATCTGACCCCACTGTCTGTCAGTGGGGAGCCATTCCCTGTGTCCTGTCCCTCCATCCCTTGTCCCAAGTCCCTCTCCAGCTCTCCTGGAGCTGCTTTAGGCTCTGGAAGGGCCTTTGAGATCTCCCTGGAGCCTTCTCCAGGAGAACACCCCCAACTCTTCCAGCCTGGCTCTGGAGGGGCTTCAGCCCTCGGAGCTTCTCTGTGGCTTTCTCTGGATCCACTCTGGCAGATCCTTCCTGTGCTGGGACCCCAGAGATGAAAGCAGTTCCCCAGTACTCCACTGCTGCATGCAAGTCACCCCAAGGGTCCCAAGTAATGCTGTTGTCCAGCCCCTGGAGCTCTGGTTCCTTCTGTGTGTGCCCAGCTACCCAGACAAGGTTTGGAGGTTGACACTGTGCAGGCCCTGGCAGTGTCCTGTTCCCCCCGTGCCTGGCCCTGAGATTGCTCCTGGGCCAGCATCACCTGCCGTTCCTGAGCCAGGGAATGTCCTGCTTCAGGAGAGCACTGAGCTGCTGAGCTTGGCCTTGGAGCAGCTACATCCTGGGCTGCTCTTCAGGTGTGTGCAGGAGCCAGGAGTTTGGAGGCATCTGCTGCCACCAACACTGTGCTCCTGAGCTCTGAACTCACCCCCTGGAAGTGTGCGGTGAGCTGAGCCTTTGGGCTGCAGCCACCCCCTGGTCTACAGCAGCATGACAGACACACAGATCCGTGTCTCCCTGGGATAGAACCAAGAATAACAGAATAATCAAGGTTGGAAAAGCTGTTTAAGATTGAATCCAACCATTAACCCAGCACTGCCAGGGCTACCACTTACCCATGTCCTCAGCTGCCATATTCACATGTATTTTGGACACTTCCTAAGATGGTGACTCCACCACTGCACTGGGTAGCCTGTGCAATACCTGGCCATCCTTTCCATGACAAAATTTTCCCTATTACTCAATCTAAACCTCCCCTGGTACAATTTGAAGCTGTTTCCTCTTGTTCTTCTGCTTGTTACTTGGGAGAGGAGACTGACCCCAAATAGGGACAGAGAAGTCCTCTCCCTTTGTGTATGGATGCCCCTGACAGGATAAATGCTGGATTATGGTCTTCTCCATCTGTAGTCTGAGGATGCTGGTGACATCCCAGTCCCACACCCTCAAGCAGGGAGAGAAGACTTTCCATTTCTTTTTAAGACCCTGTGACAGGCTGGGGAGGCTGAACCAGGCTGACCAGGCAGGTAAGAAATTCCAGGCATTTCTCTGTGACAGCAAATTCCATCATCACTGATGGATCTGCCCTCCCCCCTTCCCCAGCAGGATGGGGCGGGGGGACTCACAGGTGTGTTGCCCACAGGTGTGCTGGGCTAACCAGATGCCTGAACTTGGGAGGAGTGCTGGGAGGGAGGTGACCTTGTGAACCCTGGGAACGTGCAGGGGGGAATTTGCTGGGAAGCCTCCAGTAGAAAGCCTCTCCCAGGTGAGAGCTCAGCTCTGCTGCTGGAGCACAGCACTGCGAGAGAGCTGCCAGGGCTGGCATGAGGCTGGTGCTGCCCAAGGCTGAGGAAGCTCTCAGGGGAGCAGGGAACTGTACCTGCCTGGCTTTGGTGTGTGATGAGCACTACTGGTTTGTCCCATGGTGTCCAAAGGCTGGATCCTTGATCCTTGGCCCTTGGCCTGGGTCTGTGAAGCCTTGGGCTGAGAACGGCCTGGCTCTGGTCAGAGTATATTTGCTCCTTGCAGGACCTTCAGTGTGGTCTGTTTTGGGGAGCTCCTAGAGCAGGGCATCACTCTGTCCTGCCCTGTCATCTCCAAACCTCTGTGACACCCCAGCACTAAGGTTCTGTCACAACCCCATGTTGTCCCAGCACTGCCCCTCTTCCCAGGGACCAAGGGGCACAGGAGGTGATGCTGAGAATGAGATGTGAGCTCTTAAAATGTGAGCTGTGGACAGGCAGGGCACACGTGGAAGTCCTTGGCAGGACACTTTTGAGGGAGTTGTGTCTGAGGGATGGAGCTGGGGGCCGGTGAGGGGGCTGGTGGGGAGCACCATTGCAGGGAATGTGAGGTTTGGAGTGCTGGCACCTCCAGCTGTGAGGCCAGAGCAGCAGTGCCTGTGGGCAGGTGGTGGGACCCAGGTGATCTCCTGGTGCTGCTGGTGAGGTGCAGGGTGTTGGCCCAGTCAGTGGGGACGTGTCTATAAGGCAGGAGGATGCTTTTGCAGCCTATGGTGTCTTGCTTCCGTTCCGATCCCATGGAGAACAATGAGGTTAAACAGGAACATTTGCATTGGGACCATTCCCTTTATTGACAATTCTGTAATTCACATCATGGAGGTTCCCCTCCAGTTAATCTTATTTAACCCTCTTCTCTCCTGTATTTCCCTCCCCTGCTCTCCAAAATACTGTCAGAGCTGTTGGCAGTGACAGCACCTGGCAGTGGCATTAATTGCTTATCTGAGGATGAGGTAACAGCGCAGGCTGCTAATTAAATTTATCCCTAAGGAAACTGGAGGATCCATGCAGCCCTGGGAAGGGAGAGTGCAGAGAGCTGGCATCTACAGTTCCCAGCTCCTGGCTCTTTCCAAGCTAGCAGCCAGCTCCAGTACCCAAAGGGCTTGGGTGTCACTACCTGCCTCCTCAAGGCCCAACTGAGTCCTCTTCCCTGCAGCACTTTCCAGGCTGGGGACACCAGGGGAGAATTGGAAGTGGATCCAAAGTGGATCCATTGCTGCTTTGGGTTATCCAAAGGCCATCCTTTCACTAAGAGGACAATCCCATCAGGTGAGGGACAGTGGGGAGGAACAAGTAGAGGAGGGACAAATTTACTAGTGACACAAAGTGAGACCTGTTTGGATGCAGAATTGAAAACAAGGGTTGAGTTGCAAGGGACAGAATGGCGCAGAATATGGGAAAAGTGAAAATGTCAGCACCTACCTCATCTTCCAAGCAGAGTATGGTTGATGAAAGGAAAAAGGGGGAAATTCAGAACTGGTTAGACCTAATAGTTCTTCACAGAACATCATAAATGGCTTTAAACTGGAAGAGAGTAAATTTAGATGGGATATTGGGAAGAAATCCTTCCCTGTGAGGGTGCGGAGGCCCTAGCACAGGGTGCCCAGAGAAGCTGTGGCTGCCCCTGGATCCCTGGCAGTGTCCAAGGCCAGGTTAGATGGGCTTGGAGCAGCCTGGGATAGTGGAAGGTAATTGAACCTGAGATGAACTTTAAGACCCCTTTGAACCCAAACTGTCCTGCCATTCCATGATTCCATGAAATACCCCACACACTACGAACGGTAGAGAGCCAGGGAGAGTCTGGGGTCTCATGTTCAATGCCCATTTACACTGGGGCTGCCACCAGCATGAGCTCAAGGCAGCCATGTAATCCTGCTCAATCTACCCCAAGGATGGAACTCTACCACCCCTCTCCCAGGTCAGCACCACCTTTTTGAGAAGCAGCTTTACATAATGTCCTGTCTGAACTTGTGGTCCTTGTCCTGTGTTGCAGAGTCTGGCACCCTGAGAAGTGTTTGAGCCTATATTCAGCAGGTGTAGTTAGATCCCCCCTTAGCCCAGTATCCCCAGTTACCCCACCCAGCTCTTCCTGCCTCTCCTACACCCTGTGCCCCAGGGATGACTGTCCACTGGACTCCACATATCACCCTTGAATTGAGCAGCCCTAGCCTAGCTATGGCAGCATCCCCAGTGCCTGGCAAGGGAAAGGAAAATACCTTCCCCAATGTCCTGGCCAGGCTCCTCCTGGTTTGGCCCAGGACATTGTTTTCCTTACTCTCCATGAAAGCATATCTGTGGGACTCATTTTGTGTGGGATCAGAGTGGGAGCAGCACTGTGTTGTGGGGCCAAGGCACCCACGTTGTGTTTGTGGGGTGATGAGGGTGCCAGTGGGAGCCAAGGAGGGCTGTGGGGCTGGGACCCCAAGAGCATAGAGGAGGGATCCCAAAAGCATGGAGAGGGCCCTCCAAACCCACAGAGGAGGGCAAAAGGCAAGATGTGGCCAAGGGGACTGGCCCTGGGTCCTGCAGCACCAGGGAAGCTGTAGAGCCAGCCCCCAGCCCTGGCCCCGCAGGGAGAAAGGAGCCACTGGGGAGATAAGGCTGGGGATTTAAGGCTCCTGGCAGATCCTGACAGCCAGGGCTGCCTGGTTTCCATCAGCCTTTAAAAATGCCTCACTGGAGATCAAGGATCCTTGCTGCCAGGAGAAACAGGGCCAGGCAGAGGGGGCGAGGAGAATCCTTCCTTCCTCAGAGCCCTCAGCATGGGCTGAAGGTGCCATTTTAGGAACTTTTATTGCAGGAGGGAGCTGTTTGCTCAGAGCTGTTTCCAGGAGTGGCCCAGGGTGGATTCTGAAGGCCAGGGCAGTTTGGGATGCAGGAGAGCCTGGTTGGAGCATGCCCAGCTCTCACTGGATTAATTAAACAGTTGGTTAGAGAGAAGCAGTGAGACATGAAGGAACAGGGAACCCCTGTGTGGCCCCTCCTGCACGTTTGGCCAAAGGCTTTCCCTGAGCCGTGGGATACCTTTCCCTGCTGAGCTGCCGCAGGATAGGAGGGCTGGAAGCTTGGTGCCAGCAGCAGAGGTGGCCTTGCCTCCCACATGCTGGTGTGGTCCTCTGCAGGGAGAGCAGGATCCTCTGTGGGTCCTTCTCATGGCATTCCCTTCCCTTCAGGAACTGGACTCCACGATCCTTGTGGAGTCCCCTCCAACTCAGTTTATTCTGTGATTCTGTGATTACCAAAGCACGTACCTTCCCAGGCATGACCACCTTTCCATGCCCTGGGTGTAAGTGAGTGGGAAACAAGGAGCCCTTGTGCTGCTCAGGATTCCTAACCTTGTTGGAGAGAGCCACAGCCAGTACTCCAGGCTGCCTTCAGAGCTGTACTCCAGTGAGGCAGCCATCCATGGATCTGTGCAGCAGTGAGGCAATTAAAGGTCTCTCTGTTCCCTGCGAACCCCTGTTAGCATCCCATTGCTGCTGGAGGTGTGGGAAACTGCTGCAGTGATGGGGCCAGAGCCACTGGGATGAAAGATGCTTGGATAAAGTAGAAATTTCTGTGCTTTCACTGTTTCAGTTCCCTCTTTCCAAGCAGGAATTTCTAGGGATGTCCTTGCTGCAAGCCTAAGGAAAAAGCAGCAATGTCGCAAAACTACTGTCACCTCTCAGGGCAGAAAACTGGGGCATCCTCATGTCTGTGTCAAGCTGGACATCAAGAAAAAGTTCTTCCCTCAGTGGGTGCTGGGGCACTGCCCGGGCTGCCCAGGGAATGAGCACGGCCCCGAGGCTGCCAGAGCTCCAGGAGTGTTTGGACAGTGCTCTGAGGCACAGGGTGAGGTTGTTGGGGTGTCTGTGCAGGGCCAGCAGTGGGACTAATGATCCTTCTGGGTCCCTTCCAGCTCAGGGTATTTCATGATTCTGTGATGCTTCCAGCACATGGTGAGAACATTCCCATTGTTCAGGCAGGAGGGGTTTTAGCCCCTGTGTGAAGATTTTGATTTGCTGTTTACTCTGGAAACAAGAAATTGGGTGGATTCCTGAAGAAAATCTTTTCTCACCCAGGGGGAAGACCTGGAGGGAGCAGAACAGTTTTGAACACAATGTTCATTTATTTCACTTCTCGAGGTTGTCATCACTTGAGAAAGATAAATCAATAAAAAAAGGACTTTGCATCAAATTTCAGTGATTTTCCTGTCTTTCCACATGATTTCAGAACATTTAACTTCAGAGAAGTTCTGATTTTTCCAGGATTATTTTTTCCCATGTGGGACCTACTGTGGAGGAGGGAACTTGCCAAAACTCCTGACTGTATTTGGTGGCTCATGCAAAGAGTTTCAGTGTCCCAGCTTGGTAGTTTTGAGGAACTACCACTGAGCCTCAGTTTTTGTCCCTCTCCAGCCATTGACCTGTGCCAGAGCCAATGTGGGGAATGTTTTTATCCCTTGGAATAGTCACTACACTCCACAACCTGGACACTTTTAGATGTCTCTCTGTCTTGATGCAGAAGAAGCATTATAGGAAAGTAGCTGTTTTTAAAATAAACCTCAGGAAGGTGAAAGAGGCCCTTGTCTGAAATGATCCTTGCTGGAATGACCCTGCATTTCACCCAGGCTGTCAGATGAGAGCAATTTTATGTGTTGGTCTTTTGTGTGTCTCAAATATTGGTATTAGTGCTGAAAGCCTGTTATCATGTCCCCATCGCTTCTGGGGAATGCAGAACTACCCAGCCATCACGTCTCCCAACAGCTTAACACCCTCTGAGATGGGCTGGTCCCGAGGGAAGTGGGTCAGGAATGGAATCGAACGGGTGAGGGATCGATGGAAAGATCCAGGAACATCAGGAGAATCCTGTTCTTCAACAGCTTCTTTGACCATAAGAGGAAGGAGGGACAGTGCAAGCAGGAAGGCTGGTGGAATTTTTCTGTAGAGTTTTTTCATTGGAAGCTCAGGATAATTATGGAAGAACGGAGATGAAAACTGAAAAAAACCCCAACCTTCTTTGTTTTCCTTTTTTCCCAAATAAGAAATAGCTACTTCTTAGCAATGGTTCCTGCTCACAGCAAGCCCAGTGAATGTTTTTCCCAGGCTATTTTCTGATCTGCCTCATTCCTGGGAGCCTTGGCAGGTGACTGAAGGAGAAGTTTGTTAAACTTGTTTCGACACAGGAACTACCTGCCTCCCCCCAGGCTCTTCAGGCTGTGTAAGAATTAACAAAAAGTCACAACAGGAGTAACGACAGAGGAACAGTCTGAGCAGAGCGTTTCCTTTGGCACTGGTGATACCTGGGCTTGGAAGGGACTTTCTGATGTTGAGAGCTTTTATCCATGAGTGCTGTTAGTGCTGAATCACAGTGTGGTCCAGCCTCCACTGCCATCTGCTATAGGCACCAAGCACCCCTGTGTCCCCCTTGCCCCCCTTGTGGGGCTGGACACACATGGGGTTGAGTGGCTGCTGCTTATGGAACATCTTCTTCACCTGTGAGGGGCTCAGAGCCCTTGAGGGAGAGCCCAGCCCACTGTTACTGCTCAGTAGAACCAAGTTGTAATATTGAGTCATAAAATCATTAAGGTTGGAAATGCCCCCTAGGATCATCAACCCAGCACTGCCATATTCTCAAGTGCCACATCTACAAAGCCATGAAGACAAAACTCTGTGGAAAGTTGCAAAAGGACCCTTTGAGACAGCATGACCAGGGAATGAGAAGGCAATCAGAACTCAAAATACTTGAGGTAATACAAATGTGAGAAAACAACCACAGGTTCATGGAATGGTGGAATCACAGAATGGTTTGGGTTTGGAGGTGCCTTAAAGACTATCTGCCATAGGTAGGGACATCTTCCAGTAGACCAATTCACACACACACCTGCACAGAGATGAGCTGGGAGTTGGCCTGATGTCCCTCACAACTCAGATCTTGGGGCTTTCACAGTCAGTACATCAGTGGTTAAAAAATAATGTGGCCATTGCTGAAAAAAGAAGAGACTAAAACAGTGAATGTTATTATGCAGTGTGGAGCATGACAGAGATTTGAACAACTCTGGAGGTTGTGGACAAGGCAGATGGTGATTGAGTGCCCATCAGCAATGGAAATGTGAGATGGCATCAGGAATGGCAGCTTGGCTTTGAAGCAGAGAGCAGCAGTTTCTTCCTGCAGTGTGTGGTTATAGCATAGGCCTTTGTATGGGTAAAACAGGCACAGGACATTTGCAGGGAATAAAAAAATGCGTGGGTAACATAGTGGGAGAAACACCTGCATGGAGTATTGAGTGCAAGGAGCTGTGTCTTAGAAAGCAGTGGGGAAGTGTTGTGGGCAACACGTGCATCTGGTTCATGCCCCGCTCCTTGGGTGGTAATGGAATCATGGAATATCCTGACTTGGAAGAGACCCACAGGGATCAAATCCAACCCTTGACCCTGCACAAACACCCCAACAATCCCACCCTGTGCATCCCTGGGAGCATTGTCCGAATGCTCCTGGAGCTCTGGCAGCCTTGGGGCTGTGCCCATTCCCTGGGGAGCCTGGGCAGTGCCCAACCACCCTCTGGGGGAAGAACCTTTTCCTGATATCTAGCCTACATCCTCCTGACAGTCGCTGTTGTGGGGAGGATTCTGGTGTCCATGGTCTGACCTGGTGCAGCCACTCCCATCTTCTTATGTGGCAATGGCTAAAAATCCCCTCTGCACGCCTATAATCCCTGTTCATGGTTGGGGAATGGGGGCAGAGGTGTTTACACAGGGTCCCATCTCTGTAGGTGCCTCCTCAGGGCCTTCCAACCAGCCGCTCCTTCTCTACTGTGTTCACCTCCAGTTGTCAGGATTTCCTTTGGACTCTGCAGAGCCCCAAGGATTGTTTTGTCAGCAGTGCTGGGCTCCAGGCATGCCCCCCAGTCCCCTTCTCACTGCTCACCACTGCTCTCCTTCTCTTCCAGGCTGCCCCTCAGGAACATTCAAGGCCAGCCAGGGGGATGAAGGGTGTGTCCACTGCCCCATCAACAGCCGGACAACCTCGGAAGGGGCCACAAACTGCGTGTGCCGAAATGGATATTACCGGGCAGACGCCGACCCCGTGGACATGCCATGCACCAGTATGTGGGTCTGGGCAACTGGGAGGGGACCACGTGGTGGGGAAAGGATATGATCCTCAGTCAAAGCACTGAGGGATGCTTGACAAAGGTGTCTGTCCCAGTGGGGTTTCAGGGGACACTACACAAACTAACTGGTAAATTTTGCCGGGGCCGTCACACAGACAAATTAACCTGGGGTAAGAGGACTAGTTTCATTCCCACTCATGCCTTTGGATGTCCAGCTTGCTGCACACATCCCTGACACCAAGAGAAGCACCTGACTCAGCTCATGCAGAGTCCTGCCCGGGGATGGGATCACACCTTCCTGTCTGTTCCCTTTCCAGCCATCCCGTCCGCCCCCCAGGCCGTGATCTCCAGTGTGAATGAGACATCCCTGATGCTGGAGTGGAGCCCTCCGCGGGACTCGGGGGGCCGGGAGGACCTGGTGTACAACATCATCTGCAAGAGCTGCGGGGCAGAGCGCGGGGCCTGCACGCGCTGTGGGGACAACGTGCAGTTTGCCCCACGCCAGCTGGGCCTCACCGAGCCTCGCGTCTACATCAGCGACCTGCTGGCACACACCCAGTACACCTTCGAGATCCAGGCCGTCAATGGTGTCACCGACCAGAGCCCCTTCTCCCCGCAGTTCGCCTCGGTGAACATCACCACCAACCAGGCCGGTAAGGCCCAGGCTGTGCTCCCAGCAGAGCTCCCCATGCCGGGCTGGGCTGGGGTGGGGTGGGCAGCATCTCTAGGCAGTGCTGGCTGAGCCACTGTGGGCTGGAAGGGAATGAGAGGTGGGTGAGGTGTTGCTTATTTCGTAGTGTTGGTGGTGATGAAAGTGCCTGGCAATTCCTGAGTGAATCCCAAGCCCTGGGTGTGAAAATATCCCTTATTTCAGTGAAAGGCAGAGCTGTCTCCCCATCCTGGCAGCAGAACAGCTCATGACGCTATCCCCTGGTGTCAGAGCATCACTCTCCAGTGCTGGGTGTGGCTGGGCCTGAGGCTGTTGCCTCGGAGCATCATTGCAGGCACCATCGGAGTGTTGCAGACACACTCTTGGTTCCTGGGGAGGAAAGGTGAGGTGGCTGCAGCATTTTGATAGGAGCTGCAATCCCTGCTTGGACTGTAGAGAGAACCAGGACAAACTGATGAAGTAAAGGAGAGCTGCACAGAAGAGGGGCTGGGAGATGAATATTTGGGATAACAGTCTGGGAATCTGCTCCAGTTCCTGTGCCACTGCAGAGTCACTTGGTGAAGCAGCTGAAGCAGAGGGTTGGGAGGGGTTTATTTGGGGTCTCCAGCTCTGTGCAGGGTGGCTTTGTGGGAGGAGGGATGGTCAGAGTGGCTGGTAGTGCTGCTCCCAGGAGGGTCCCCAGCAGCCCCCTGTCAGCTGTGCTGGTGGCAGGGAGCCTCACCGAACTTCTGGCCAGGGGCTGCCTTCCCAGCCCACCTGGAAGCCATCTGGAGCTGGGCATGGCCAGGGTTAGGGCCTAATGGGATTGAGGTGGAAGGATGCCAGTGAGGAACAGCCCTGCTTGGGAGCAAGAGAGATTCTGGTCCCTCTGAAGCTGCCCTCGTCACTACCTGACCCCCAGGGCTGAATTCGGCAGCTGTGGGTGACTTGGAGGCCAAGGTGTGTTCTGGCTGCCAGGGACAGTGGGGAGGGTAAAACAGCAGTAGGGCAGGTGGGCATCACTTGGGCATCACTTCCAGAGTACAAGAGCAGAGGGAACCTGTCTCTGTCTGGGAAAGAGAAAATGCCTGACTGAACCATTGTGGTGCTCTCTGATCTGGAGTTAGCTTGGCAGCAGGGCCAGGGTGTTTTTGAAGCCCTGAGGCAAGTCTGACACAGGCTGAACCCTGGTTTGGCTCCAAGTGGGGACAGCTCTGCCCTTAGGGAGGAGGAGGGAACAGGTCTGGCTGACCAGCTTCCTTTACCTGATGGAGATGGGGTGGTTGTCATGCTACCTGGAGCTGGGAGGAGGCTCTGCACCCTCCCACCGTGGTCTTGCACTATGGATTAATAATTTGATGCTCATATTTCATACTTGCATTTCTCTGCTGTGCTTGAACCTTCATGTATCACCCGTGGCTGCTCCCACCTGAGGAAAACCAGTGAGCTGAGTTGAAGGCAAATCTTTTCAGTCCCCTGGATCCTCCTCCTTGTGTTTTCCTGGTTTGACACTCCTTTATTATCAGGGCTCACACTTCTCAGCCTGTGTGATGTCTCTCTTAATGTATCTATTCATTAGCACTAAACACTAACTGTCTGCTTGCTAATTCCTCTGTAATTAGAGGCTCTGAATTCTTCTGCTTACACTCGGCAACGCCTGGCAGCCTTGATGTAGATCATTAGCAGTTGGTAACAGAAGCTGCAGACACAAAGGCAGAGCTGGTACAGGAGAATGGAGGGTGTTGGGGCAGAGGGAGCAGAGGGAGGATGAGCCTTCCTCTGCTTTGGCTCTGGATGCGGGAGCCAGCTGGGACTCCATTGTTGAATGTGTGATGGGGCTGAGCTCCTGCCACAGCTGGGCAAACCTAAGTGCCCACCATCTCTCGGAGTCCTGCAGCCCTGCAGGAAGCAAGCAAAATTCCCCTGCTTCCCCCAGGGGCACAGGGTGACTGCTGGGGACCCTCTGTGCTGCAGGACTGAGGAGACATGCCCCATCACTAGCAGCATCCAAAACCTTCAGGGGCCACCAGTTCTTCAGCATCCACATTTTATAAGGGCATGGAGTACCAGGACAAGGGGGAATGGCTCCCCACTGCCAGAGGGCAGGCTTAGATGGAATATTAGGAAGGAATTCTTCTCTAAGAGGTTGGGGAGGCCCTGGCACAGGGCTGTGGCTGCCCTGTCCCTGGAAAAGCCCCAAACCAGGTTGGAGGGGGCTTGGAGCACCCTGGGATGGTGGAAGGTATCCCAGCCCATGGCAAGGGGTGATAAGCTTTTATATCCCTTACAATCCAAACCATTCTATGATCCCAGGAAAAATCTCTTGTGAGAGTAAGAAAACAACCCCTCTAGAGCAGCCAGAGAGAAGGAAGGTCCTGAGTGTGGCCAGGTGGGTGGCAAAAAGTGGGTGATGATTTGGTGACCATCATCCCATGGGCCTGACCTCTTCCAGCAAGCTGGATCCCTATAAACGTGACCCACCTGCCTTCCTGGGTGATCTTCTGTCACCTCTGATCCCAGGCTGGGTTTTTTGTCTGCTCTTCTCGGTAGGTTCTCCTCGACCTCCAGCTCCACAATGTGCATCTCCAGCTCACCTGCACTCCTGCCTCTCACACCCTGCAGCTGAGCAGCACCTTATCCCCCAAAGCTCAGCATCCCTCCAGGAGTGAAATCCAGGACCCTCCATGGGCCACAGTCCTGTCTGAAGGGACCATGACAGAGCCTGGGTGCCACCAAAAGCCTTTTCCCAGCCATTCCTCAACAAATGATCTATGCCAAGAGGGTGGCTGAGAGCCATGCCAGCATCCCAAGGGGTCAAGGAGCTGAGCCTGGCCCAGGGCTCTGGATAATGACACTTGACTAATTGATAGCCATGCTGGGCACCAGCTCTTGCTGGCAGCCCCTGACTGCTAATTTGTGGCCTTTCTTTGGGAAGGGATGGGGTGTGGAGAGAGTCTTGGTGCTGTGAGGATTTGCAAGCTCCATCCACGCCATGGACAGGCTGAATGCCTCGGGAAAGCTGAAGGAAAGGGCTCCATGGGCAGGGATGAGTTAATAGCAATAGGAAGGGCACTTGGTAATTGACTTCTGTGGCCTGAGGAGGGAGGAAGAAGCCTTGGGTCTAGAGTGTTCAGAGACAAATTCAAGACATCCTAGTGCTGGGGGAAAGAGAGCATCCAGGCTCTTGGGAATGTGTCCCTCTTGTGAGCAACTCTTGTCACAGGGGATAAGCAGGGAGGATTAGTGCTGATGTCAGAGGCTCTTGGCTGCAAACAGAGCCACAGAGAGCCATAAATGGCCCTTACAGAGGGAATACAAGGAGTGTGTGATGAAGAAAACCGATCCACTGTCCCAATAAACCCATCAGGATGATTTCTCCCCCTCTATAGATCCAGAAAAGTTGTTACGATTATTTGCATTATTATTCTGTGTAGCATTTTACAGCAGCATGTCACAACATGGTCATATGGGTTAGTGGACAAGGTGGCATTCAGTGAAAAGTTGGATTTGATGATCTTGGAGGTATTTTCCATTCTTCCATGATTATCTGGGTCTCTTGGCCAGGAAGACGTGCAGCTCACACCTCTGTCCCAGGCGCATGCCAGGCATCAGTAGGGTTTGAATTTCAGTGGCTGTCACAAGTTGTGTCTCAGCCACACAGGGTCTTTGGGGAGGGCTGTCCCGACAGGACTTGGAGGAGGCCATGAGCTCAAGGACAGGTGACCGCAGTCCAAAGCAAGGACATGGGCCGTGGCCCTGCTCTGCTGGGGGTCTCCTAGCACTGGAGCCCAGCCTGATTGTGTCATACAAACCTCGAGGAATTCATCCCTGAGCAATGGAGCACAGATGAGACAGATCCCAGGATGTACAGAGCACCAGAAAGGAGGATGTTTTTCCCCTCACCTTCAATCAAAACAATTCCCTTGCAGCCATGGTCCCAGAGCTCTGCTGGCAAAGGCAGCAGGGAGCATGGAGAGGTCAGGGAACAGGCGAGGTGAAGGGATGAGGTGGGTAGGACCAGACCTTCTCACCAGCCATCCCAGCCTGCTGTTTGCTTGTCACGTTAGTGACGCTGCTGGCTAGACAGGGACAGGAGAGTTGTACTGCCTGGGGCACAGGGAGTCTTGCTTTTATCTTCTCACTTTCACTGTGCATCAGAGGATGTGTCTGGCTCCCTTCTTGTGAGGGAGGCACAGCAGAGCCCATGCTGCTCTGGACATGAGCAGGAGTAGTGGCTCCTCCTGTTCTCTCTCATGCTGCTCAGCTGGGCCCTGCTGCAGCCAAGAGTTATTGTCTGTGAAACCAGAACCTGGGAAAGTGGAGAAATTACCTCAAAGGGCTGGAATGAGCTTTCCAGAGCTTCAAAGCTCTGAGTATTTGTTTATAGGAGAATCCCAGAATAGTTTAGGTTGAAAGGGACTTGAAGGATTATCCAGTCCTGCTCCCTGCCATGGGCAGGGGCAACTTCCACTAGCACAGTGGCTCCAAGCCCCATCCAAGCTGGTCTTGAACTTCAACAAGATTTTGACACTCCACTTTCCTGTTTCTCCCAAAATAAAAGGCAGGAGGTTGTAACATTTGAGTATCTCAGATTCCTCATCCAACTTCCCACTTATGGTAGGGCTGCTGCCAGCAGTACATAAGGGAAGTCATGGTTTTGGGTAGACAGTTGTTGGTTATCTCCAAAAGAGAGCTCTCTCCATGGTCCCACTGACTTATCCTAGATCTGCACCACCCTCCTGGGGAGGGAGCTTCTTCCAATGTCCAACCTGACCCTCCCAAGCTATGATTTATGGCCACTGCTCTTCATTTGACTAAGTTTCAAAGGTTCTAGCCCAGAGATATTTTTTATCAGCCTGAGAACCAGTTCAAATCCCAGAATCCCACAATCTGGTTTGTGCTGGAGGGACCTTACAGCTCAGCTCATTGCCATGGGTAGGGACACCTTGCCCTAGATGAGGTTGCTCCAAGCCCTGTCCAGCCTGGCCTAGGACACTTCTAGGGATGGGAATTTTCCTCCAATTCACTCCTGGCTTTAGCTAAAACACCTTTCAGAAAGAGAACTAGTCTTGAGCTGTCAAGAGACAGGCAGCCTATCAGGTCCTTGTACGTGAGCCTGTGTAGAGCACTGCTTTTTTTCCCAGTGAAATCACTGATTTTCTAAGGAAATACAGGAGACTCTGTCTGTCGGGACACCAGTAAAACATTTGATTTGGAAAACTGCAAGCTGGAAGTGGTTCTGTGAAGTCAGTCCAGAAAACTGCATAAATGGCAGACCACAATGACCCAAGTGGGGAAGCCTCAGCTGAGCTGAAGTGACTGAGGTCCATGAGAAGTAGTTTCATACTTCTTGATGTTTCAAGACTTGGTAGGGTACTTCTTGTGCAGAAAACTGACACAGAAGGGGGAAAAGCAGAAATTTCCTGAACTTTGGAGCCATCTCACACGTGGAGAAGCCAGAACAAAGCATGTTCCCCTGTGTGACAGAGCAAGCTGGAGGTCCTGCTGGGCTGCTGTCCTGAGGTCACTTAAATCCCAGGTTTCATCTTTTGGGGACTTCCCTGAATGTGTTTCTGTGACAATTCAGCCTGGTCCCACGCTCCAAACCTCCTGAAACCATGACATCCTCATGGCTGTTTCTCTTACCCCAGTTAACATCCAGACCTTGCCTTCCATGGACCCGTGTCACCATCCTGGTTCCTTCATCTGTCTTCTCTCCCTCTTCTCTTCCATTCACCCACAGCTCCCATCTTCACCCTGACTGCCACCAAAACATGATGTGGCTTGGCATTTGCTACCCTCCTCCCCTCTCTTGTTGTCCCAACCTGTTGCCTTCACTGCATCCCCCCAGCCTGCAGCAGCCGGCAGCAAGTGTCCAGGAGGGATCCTGCCATGCCCAAATCCCTTCTCCTCTGCCACTGGAGACTGTCTGCAGCAGATGGCAGGAGCTTTGCCAGCTGCTGGCTCTTCAGGAGCCTCTTCCTGCTCCTGTGGTGGGCTGTTGGGGGAATGTTGGCAGAGCAGGGGATGGGCTGCACTTGCTGGAGCTTCTTGAGCAGATGCCCCTTCCCTGCCCGCCACCATCTCTGTGGGCTCCTCCTCCTGCTGACTCCCAGGCTTCCCTGTTGCATAAATTGCACCACAAGTTTGAAGATCATTTTCCCCACGCCTGCCTAGGGCTTCAGAAACCTATTCCAGTGCATCTGGAGCTGACTTTGGTCAGAAAACAACAGTCTGTCCATGATGGATGGGGTGGAAAGTCCCTTCTGCTGAACCAGGAGCTCCCCCAGAGTGCCACCATCCCTGCTCTGTGCTGGGAGCTGATGGGAAGGCTCCAGGGCTCACCTTTCCCTCCTGTATTCCAGATGGCTGATTTATCTCTCCTGCTGCCCTTGGCAAACACAGCCCTGGGGCAGGGCCCTGGGGCAGGTGGGGAGGCTGGTTGTAGCAAAGGGCTGCAGTCTTCTGGCCAGATGTCCTTCAGTCCTTCGTGGGGTCCCTGGGGGTTAGTGGGGTCCCTGTGGGAAGGGATGAGTCTCTGTGTGCCCCTTTGCAAACAGGAAGATGCTCACAGTGCCTGGCACTCCACATGCTGGTCCATGGCCATCCCTGCCCTAGCAGGGGTGCAGGAGGCAGCTGCATTGGTGGGGCTGGGCAGGGAATGCTCATCCCAAGAGAAAGAACTGGTATTTCCAAAATTATCCCCTACATACAAGGAACCTGGTAGAGTTTGCTATGCAAGAGAGCAAAGGAAAAGGTTCAGTCACAAATTAGCAAGACTTAGTGATTCTCCAAGGGCTGGAGCCCGTCCAGAGCCAGGATGGGGGTTCTGCGGGGCGGGGGGGTTCAGCCTGGAGAAGAGAAGGCTCCAGGGAGACCTCAGAGCTGCTTGCAGTGCCTAAAGGGGCTCCAGGAGAGCTGGAGAGGGACTTGGGACAAGGGATGGAAGGACAGGACAAGGGCAAATGATGATCTGGAGCAGCTGAGTTTTCCACGTGCAGAGGGGTCCCGGAGGTGGGGACACCCTTGACACCATGTGACCCCAGAGCTGCTCTGGCAGCGGTGTGGGGGGTTCCAGGATCCTCTGGAGCAGCTCCTCCGTGTGGGAACAAAGCCCTGCAGGCCGGGTGGCACATGCAAATGGGACTGCAAACCCCACTGAACAAAGAGCTCAAACACAGCCAAACCCTCTGCTGCCCGGGCCAAGTCGCTGGGCTTGTGGCATTGGCAACTGCTTTAAAGGCTGTAATCTACACCAAAGCCTGCCTTGATTCAAGTGGGGCTGCAGCCAGGACCAGCTTTGGGCTGCTTTGCCATGTTTTTAAGATTTTCCAGCGTTTGTAGTTACAGACTCAAGGAGCTACAGGCTGGGCCCACTGGGAAGTTTTCCAGACACTTGACACAGCATGAGTACCGGCCTGATGGGGCCACCTTGCCAAGAGCCTTGGGAACAAAAACCTCACACACTGTGAAACACCAGTTTTCCAGAGCTCCAGCAAGTCCAGGAATATCCCAGACCTGAGAATTTTTACTCCTTTAAGGGCAAATGTTGCTTATTAAAGAGCCCTGGTGCTGGCATTCCTTGCTTTCCTCAGCTTCTGCTGGAGAGAATTGGTTCCAAAAGTGTGTGGCTCCTGAATATGGCATCACAGGGGTAGAACTGGGAAAGGAATTGGGGGGACAAATGTTGTAATAGTCCAAGGAATAGTGAACCCTTTTAGCAGGAGAGTCACAGACACACAAGTGCTGGTGGAGGGGCTTCTGGAGGTCTCCCTAACCTCCTATGCAAAGCAGGGTCACCAGGGTCACCATGGGCAGCAGGTTGGGAGAATACTCACTTCTTCCCTTCCTCATCCAGGTATTCCTCACTGTGGTGCCTTCAGTGCTCGTGTTGGAGAAAGGCATCTGAATTCAAATGCATTCTCCAGGAGGGCCCATGGTATGAAAGCCTGTGATGCTTAAATGGCAGGAGAGAGTTTTACCCAGAAGAGCAAAAACGAGGGAGGTTTTAACAAGATAGACCAATTTTCAGTTCACCTGGATGTGTTTGGACTCTGAGCTTAACAGGAGCACAAAGAACTGGGGCCTTGAGGTCAGTGGTGAGACCTGGAGGGGGGACAGTTGGACCATTGTACATGAGAGTCACCTGCTGGGGACTGTGGGTGCCATGGGACAAGGAGGGAGGGCTGGTTTGGATTGGGTGTCCTATGTGTGAGACAGTGGTGCAAGACATCCAGGTCTCTGGGAATGTGGGGGTCAGTTGTCCTGGCTGTGCCCTCTGCCCATGCTGGAGAAACAGAGCTTAGCCCCACCCCTGTGCCTACTCCACCTGGCTGAAGCCTTGCACAGAGGCCCTGTGTGCTCCTGCCACTTAAACACAGCTTTCCAGACTGCTGGAGCCTGGATCCCAGCCTAGAGGTCTTCAAGCCCTGTGAATTGAAGGTCAGGGCAGCCCTTGCTCTGTGACTGATCACAATGCTGTCCTGGCTGCTGCACAGCATCACCTCCAGTCTCACTGCACGCAGTGTGGGAACACTGTCCTGGGGAATGCCCTGCTATGGACCCACAGGGAATCCTGTCCCCTGCTTGTTGGAGCTACCTGGACTACCCACTCAGACTGAGGCTGGGTGAAGGCAGTGAGAGGGAAGCTTGCCCCCTTCCCCTAAGGTTTTCCAAGTCTCCCCCTTCGCCACAGTGGCAGGACAGTCATCCTGTGCATCCCCTGCCAGATGCTATGACAGAAATTCTGCTCTGACAGTAATTCTGCTCTGACAGAGCCTTCTCCCCCACATCTCCCCATTCCCTGCCCTGTCCCATGGCCTCTGGACTGGCTGGTGCCTTGCAGCATCATGGTGCATTTCCCTGCCACTCTGTCTTCAGCCGCGGGTCAGGCAGTTAATCCTGACCCTGATCACAGCCGTTGCTGCACAAGGTAATTGAAAATGCCGGAATTCCCTGCTGACCCGCCTATAATGAAAGCAGTTCCCCGTCCGGTAACCTGACACTCCAGGGACCGAGATCTGTCAGGAGGGCTCCGAGGAGATGCTGGAAAGCTCCCAGCTGTTCACCTCGATTTTTCCCCTGGGTGATTTCAAAGTGTTGCCGGGGAGAGGCCATGGGCCAGGCTGGCTTTGCTCTCTCTGCGTCGTGAGTGTTTTCCAGAGCAAATGTTGACTCTGTCTGACATGACATGGGTTAGTGGAATTAAAGTGATCAGAGATAGGGGGTTTGCTGCCTGTAACCTGACTCTCCCAGCTAAGCCAGTGGAGGAATGGGATGCTTTGATTTTACCGGGATCTCGACAGCGCTGCCTCTCTAGCAAGGAGTTGGGGCTGGGCCTTGGGACTGGTGGGTGAAGGGGGGCTGGCTGCAGAGTGGGGGGCAGATTGCATGGCAGCCTTTCAAATGGATCTAAAGATGATGAAAGAGAAGCTGTGGAAAGATCCTGGTGTCCCCCCTGCAGGCTGGAGCCACACAGTCCCAGAAGATGCTGCCAGCAGAGTCTGAGCCCCTGGGCTGCTCCCTGCAGTGCTGCCCTGGCTGACAGCAATGTCTTTTCCCATTCTGTTTCCTTTACAGCAGTGGTCCAGCTTCCCAGCCTGCACAGTGGGACCTTCCACGGGTCACAACAGCACTGAGGCTACAAAGTGCCATGGACACTTGGCCAGTGTGTAGCTGGATGGTGGGCTTGGTTCACTGGGAGCCAGAGCTCCTAAAAACCACTGGCAGTGGTGGCAGCCCAAGAGTCAGGGCCTGACATGGAAAATTGGCCTCTGCTATCAAAGTCTATTAGACAAGGATGCCCTGATGGATCCTGTGGGATAGGATGAACCAGGATATACTGAATCATAAATCACAGAATCCCAGAGTGGGTTGGGGTGAAATGGACCTTAAAGATCATCTTATTCCATCCCCTGCCATGGGCAGAGCCCCCTTCCACTATCCCAGGGGGCTCCAAGCCCCATCCAACCTGGCCTTGGACTCTTCCAGGGATGAGGCAGATAGAGGTGAGATAGGAGGGAGATGACCTCAGGTTGTTGAAAAAGAGGGGCTGGGAGACAGGAACAGCTCCAGATGGAAGCTTTTGTTGAATAAAAGAGAAAGATGTCCTAGGAGACGTCCTGGGGCTCCTGGAACTGCTCAGAGTTGTGGTGTTACAGGGATGGGTTGGAGAGAAAAACGTGTGGGCTTCCTAAGAACCCTCAAATCAACTCAGAGACACAGAAGCAAGGAGGAAAATGGGTCTATTTCTTTCTCACTGCCCCAAAACAATTCATTGTGTGATGCCCTCCTGCTGCTTTTTGTCAGTTTTCTCCTTATGAATTTCCCTGAGCTTTAGAGAGAGTTTTACCAATTACACAAATTTTGGATTCATTAAAGACATCTCATCCTGCTCCCAGAAGAAATAGGATGGTAGGAGATGCGGGAACAGCCTCCTCCCTCCCTGAGCTGGGGGGCACAGCCAAAAGAAAACCAGTGGAAATGCCCAGTAGAGAGGGAAGAGCAGCTCTGCAGGGCTGGGCTGAGGCAGGGAAGTGTCACCTTGGGCACACTCAAGAGGAATATCAAACCTCAGCAAGGAGTAGATGCTGTCTCTGGAGCTGAGAGATGGATCCTGGGTATTGAACTCAGTTTTGAGGTTTATGTTTGGAAAGGAGATGAACAAAAAATTGGAAAATGTAGAGGAGAAAGTCATCAGGCTGATAAATGTGTGAAGTGCTCAGGAAACTACTTGGAAAACAGAAAGGAATCACAGAATCATTGTCTGGTTTGGGTTGCAAGGGACTTTAAAGATCCTCCAGTTCCAACTCTCCTTGGACAAAAAGGAAATATTTTCATTATCTTTCAGCTCTTCCATGATGACAGTATTCTTTTTCTAGACTCCTCCTTCATTTTGCTACAAAACCCAAAAAGTTCCTGCAGTTGGAAACTGGAGTCCATAAATTTTAACCTGAAAACAAAAAGTGCACTTTCAAAGAGAGCTTGAGGGAAACCTCCCCAGAGGCACGGTGGGCTCAGCATCATCTGAAGTACTCAAAGGAAACAAGGGGTATGTTTGTAGCATACTCAGGGGGTCAACCACAAGTGTTTCAGCTATTTTTAGCTCTGCCTGGGTTTGTGCAGATGTTCAGACCTGGGTGTTATGGAGCTTTTCCCAATTCTCTGCTAAATTGATGTGTTGCACTGTCTCATCATGCTGCCCTGGGTTTGGTGTGACCTTCTTTAGGTTTTCCTGTGATTAAAAAGTGAGTGTTTCTTCTGGAAAACTCACATTTTGTTCCTTCTCGTTTTCTTCCATTTCCTTCTTTCCCTTAAAACTTTTCATCGCTTCCAGCAAGTCCCAAAGAAGCAACTATTTGTATGAAAGTCAAATTCTGACTATGCCTAGCCCGAGGCTTCGTGGTGCAACCAACACTCCCCCTTTGTCCCTACAGGAGGTCAGGCAAATACTTACAGAACCCAAAGCCTCTTGTGGAGGATCAGTGCTGGTTAAGCTGCCTTTGTGTGATGGATCTGTGCCACCTGGGGCTTGGTTTCCCTTAGCACAGGCTGCTGAAGTAGCTTTGGGGTGCTACTCTCGTGCCATGGAGCTCCTTGGTTCCGTGCCCAGGGAGGTATTATCCTCATGTCGCAGCATCCTCAGAGAGCAGCTCTGTCACAGGGAAACCTGGACATGCTTTCAGTCAAAGATGTAAAGATGTGCCTGGTTGGGATCTTTAGCAAAAGCTCTTTCATAAAAGTGGCTTCAGCTTCATAATCAGGGCCCAGACCATCACTTGTGATCTCTTCTCCATTTTTTTTCCTTTAGAAGACATGTTTTAAATGCTGGATGTGCCTCAGCTATAATGCCTGGGAGGCAGGACATGGTGGGGCTTGTTTACAGGGATGCGGCAGAGAAGGAATGTGCTTTATGACCAAAAATTGGGATTTTATCTGGAGCTAATCAGAAAGACTCGAGGGTGCTTATACAGAGGGGCTGCTGAGGGAAGCCCCATCCTTGGAGGTTTAAAGATTCACCTAATACAGCTTCCCTTCCCTGGTGTGGTGTTAGACCAGAAGCTTTGGGAGTCCCATCCCAGCAGCATTCCTGGGAATGGGAAGGGATTCCTAGGGAACTGAAGGGGGCAGTGGGAGAGGAGAGCTCAGTCGTGTCAGCCTTCATAGCCATGTGGAGGCACCTGGGCCTCTTAGGTCATCCCTTTCCTCAGCACAGTCTGTGGAAGAGAATATAGAATATTTCAGTTGGAAAGACCTGCAGTGATCATCTAGTCCAGCTGCTTCACCTAGACATGGATAATGAACCTGGGAGAGGCCAGAGCAGCACAGCCTGGACTGTGTCAGTCCCACTGGTACTGACTCCACACCAAGCCCAGCCACAGGAGGATAGGATGTGTTTCCTTGGCTATTACCCTTTTGTTAGGTTAGAGCATCAGGATATATCAGACCCACCCTGACACAGGCCAGACACACCTCATGGTACAAGAAGCAGTGGCCTCTGTGAGGCTGAAGCTGCTATACTAATTTTGAGAAGGTCAAAAACAGCTTGATGGCTTTGGTGCTTCCCTTGCCAAACCCCCCTAGGACCACGTTTCCTCCCCAGTGGGTATTTGAGGCTTCCTGGGAGACAGTCAGACAAGCAGGACTTAAGATGCCTTCATGGAAGATATGCTGAGTAGTGGGATTTGAGACCTGCCTGGCTATGTCCACCTTGTGACATTGAGCCAGCCTCGTTTAAAAGGACAATGTCTTGAGGTGTATTCGAATCCCAGAATGGTTTGGTTTGGAAGGGACCTTAAAGCCCATCCCATTCCACCCCCTGCCATGGCCAGAGACACCTTCCACTATCCCAGGTTGCTCCAAGCCCCATCCAACCTGGTCTTGAACACTTCCAGGGGTCCAGGGGCAGCCACAGCTACTCTGGGCACTTGTGTCAGGGCCTCCCAACCTTCACAGCCAGGAATTCCTTCCCAATATCACACCTAACCCTTCCCTCGGTCAGTGGGAAGCCATTTGTCCTTGTCCTGTCCCTCCATCCTTTGTCCCAAGTCCCTCTCCAGATCTGCTAGAGCCCCTTTAGGCCCTGGAAGGGGCTCTGAGGTCTCCCTCGAGCCTTCTCTTCTCCAGGAGAACACCCCCAGCTCTCCCTGACTGGCTCCAGAGCAGAGGGGCTCCAGCCCTTGGAGCATGTCCGTGGCCTCCTCTGGACTTGCTCCAACTCCTCCATATCCTTTCTGTGCTGGGACCATAGGGCTGGAGGCAGCTTTGCAGGGGGGATCTCTCCAGCACCGAGCAGAGGAGCAGAATACCCTCCCTGGACCTGCTGCCCATGCTGTGGGATCAGTCCAGGACACTGGTGGTTTTCTGCCACTCCAGCTGTGGCAAAGCTCAGCAGTGATCCCTTCAGGGAGGTGATGGCCATGCAGCTCTGCTGGCAAGACCTGAGGATGGAGGGACCTCCTGAACCCCATCCTTCCCAAGTGTTTCAAGTTCCTGAGCTCAAGCAACACCCTGTGTGTGCTGCAGAGCAGCCAGAGCAGCAGAGCTGTCAGCACCCACGCACTGATCCTGCAGAGCTGTCCTGAGCCATGGAAGTCTGCTCAGCTCCCTGGATTAAGATAAACTGCCAAAGCCCCAAGCCCAGCCGGGGCAGGGATCTGGCGGTGACCAGTGTTGTGTGGCTGTGCAGGGGCTCAGGGTGGTGACCACAGAAGTATCACTCGCATCCCTCCTGTGCCTCTGCTCCAGAGGGGTCATCATGTGGGCTTTGTACATTAGTGGATTTTCATTAAGGTTGTTTTACACTCCAGTGGTGGTTTTGGCGTGGTTTATTTCTTCAGCAATTCGGAAAAGCCACAGGGCTCCACTCTGAGGAATCTGAGGCCATCCCTGATCAAGAGGATGCAGAAAGTGCCTTTCTAGGACTGAAGTGGTTGGGCTTGCCTCAGTGCCCAGTGCTAATAATGCCAAGGGTGTGGGTTTGATCCCCATATGGACCATTCACTTCAGAAATGACTCAGTGATCTTTGTGGGTCCTTTCCAACTTAGCATATTCTGTGAAATCTGTAAAATCAAATTACATTGAGGCTTAAGGGATTCAATCAGGAGCAGTATTTCCATCAGCTGTGGAAAGAAGGAAGGTCTGTTTTTTGCTCTGTTGGGACTCACCTACCCCTGGATACCCCGTCACGATAAATTCACCTCTGTTCATACCTTCATGGTGACATCACAGGGTGATCAAGGCTCTGAGAGTGAGGGCTCTCCATATCTGATTTCCTCTGAACATCACAGGGCACAGTCAGCTGCCTGGGCATCATGTCAAGATCCAGCTGAAGCTGTTCCTGCTGACTGGACCTGGGAAAGTCACTCGGAGGTCTGGCTGGCTCCTCTAAACTGGTTTCAAGCTCAGACATCCAGTGCCAGCTGAGCCCTGATTCACAGGACTGGGAGTCTTTCTGTGCACCCCAGGCCCTCCCCTGGCATGAAGGGTGTGACAAGGACTGTGTTTTGTGGCATTGCAGAGTGCTGTGCTCTTTCAGCAAAAAATCCAAGAGAGGGATTGTTTCTATCTGCTTGGCAGTTTCAGGGCCACATCTGGGGTCCTGTGTTCTCTCTGGGGCTTCCAGTATCACAGTCATGGAGAAACTGGAGCAGGTCCAGCAGGACAATGACGTTAGCCTGGGGCTGGAGCATGGGAGGTGAGAGCAGCTGAGAGCTGGACCTGATCAGCCTGAAGAGGAGGAGGCTGAGGAGCATTGAGGGAGAGAACAGTGGAAATGTCCATAAGACACAACCAGCAAAATCCCAGTGGAATGTGAGGGAAATTTTCTGCCCCACAAGAGCAAGGAAGCTGAGGGCTGCTGCTCAGAGAGCCTGTAAGAGCCCCATTTATGGGGATCAGATTCACTAGGTCTCATCTGGAAACAGTCCTGAGCAAAACAGTCTGATTTTGAAATTACTCTGCCAGCCTGCAGGACCAGAAACATCCAGAGGTCACTTCTGATCTAGGCTTTCCTGTGATTTCATTCCTGTGCACTCCCCCGGTGTCTGTGATAAGAGGAGCAGTTACTGAGGACATGCAGTGGGGAGGTTCCTGCCCTTCCAGAGCCACTCCCTTGCCCCAGGTGTAGGAAGGGTGCTGAGGTTGCTGTAGTCCTTCATCTTACCTGCCTCCTCAACCATGCAGCACATTTGCCTCATTAAGCTCGTTAGATGAGCCCCACCTCATCCATTTGGATCTTTTGCTGAGCCAGACAAGAGCAGGTTCACCAGGTACCAGCAGTACATGAGTCACACCTGTCCTGCTGTAGCTGTTGTCTTGTACATCTCCCTCAGGAGAGGCAGGAGATGCCATGGAGAAGTCCGTTCCCAGGCTGGGGTGCAGTGCATGGAACTGGAAGAAGAATAGCCCAGAGACCTCACTCCTACCAGGAGGAACCTGGACCTGAGGAGCTTCTCCAGCTGCAAGGCCACTGAACCTTTGCCTAAATTCATGGGATGTTGCCACATCCCGGTGTTGTGTTGGGACAGCTCTGGCTGTACATGGCCCCTGTCCTGGAAAAACCCAGAGTGTAAATGTAGGATCAGTTCCCAGAGCAGGTGGCAGAGACACCACGGGCTGTGTGCTCCCCTCAGTCCAGTGCCATCCCTGCCGCAGGGCATCTGCAGCACAGTCACATCTTCCTTCTAAGCCTTGTCTCAAGAGACAGAGATGTTTGTCTTGAAAATCGCAGATGTCCTACGGAATCTGTGTCGACAAGGAAGCAGCGAGCTCCAGCAAGAGCTGACAGGCTTCAGAAATATTACCTGTGTTTTATCTTCACACCAGCGTGAGAAACTATTCCCAGGAGTTTGGAAAGATGTGGCCTGAAGCAGTGGGTTGGGGATGTCAAGGCAGGAGGGGAGCAGTGCCACAGAGCAAGGGCTGAGGTGACACAGATGATTTCAGACTGTTGGGTAATGGGGCTTTGCTTAAGCAGAAATGGATGGAAGAACTGGCCTCAAGCTCTATTAGAATCATGGAATGGTTTGGGTTGGACGGGCCCTTAAAGATCATCTTGTCCCACCCCCTACCATGGGCAGGGACACCTTCCACCAGACCAGGTTGCTCCAAGCCCTGTCCATCCTGACCTGGGACACTTCCAGGGATGGAAGTTCTCTGCTGTCCTTCTAGTTTTGTTCTCCTGGACAAAACTAGAGCTCAACAATACTGCTGAGGCTAATCCACATCACACCTTTCTTCAGGAGAGGGGAAACCCAGGCAGGTGAAGGAAAACGGTGCAGCAGTGTGGTGGCAGATCATGTGTTACCCAAATCTAGCCCCTTGGCACCAAGACATTGAGCATCCTGGGAACTGCAGTGCTCTAAGTCAGAAAAGCAGCAGTGAAGAGGCATACAATGGATGAGAAAAAGGCTTTTGTTGGTGAGTTGGAGAGGAGTTGCTCAGTGGTAATTCATTGTGATGTGCAGGAATATGCTGGGGCCGTGCCTGTCCAAGCACCACAGTCCTGCCACTGTGCTCTCAGCTGGTACAGCCCCTGTCACTGCCCCTGATGCCAAGGGGAGCCAGCCTGGAGCTGGGTGAGAGGTGCCTTCCTTTGGGTGCTGCTCCTTCAGGCTGTTTCTCAGAACTGTCAAATGAGTTGTTCTTCCATGAAATAATGTAATGGTTGGACTTGGGAAAAGTCCATCTGAGTGCAAACCTCTCTGCATCTTATTTGGCCTGGCATGCAAGGGATGGGGAAGCATTCATGCTACCGCTCTCCAGTCCTCTCCCACACCTGAGGCTTCCCCTGTGCCCTGAAGCTGCTGCAGTGGTGAGCCTGTGCTGGCAGATGTGCCAAGGCTAATGCTCGACTGCAGCTCGAGCTCTCCAGGGTGGGGCTGGCACTAGAGGAGGTCTGGGGTGGCCCTGCCCCGATGTGCTGGCAGTGCCAGCAGCAGACTGGGTGCAGGGAGTGCATGGACACATGCTTGTCTCACTGGTCTGGGATGCAGGGAGAGGAGGCAGCGCAGGCACCCGTGTGTGTCAGCCCTGCAGGAAGGGTGGATGGGTGTCGGCTGCTCTGCTGTCAGCACCTGGAATCAGAGAATATCCCAACTTGGAACGGACCCACAGGGATCATCGAGTCCCACTCCTGGCCCTGCACAGGCACCCCAACAATCCCACTCTGAGCATCTCTGAGAGCATTGCCCCAACGCTCCTGGAGCTCTGGCAGCCTCAGGGCCGTGCCTGTTCCCTGGGGAGCCTGGGCAGTGCCCAGCACCCTCTGGGGAAAGAACCTTTTCCTGATCCCCAGCCAAACCCCCCCTGACACAGCCCCAGCCATTCCCTGGGTCCTGTCCCTGGTCACAGAGAGCAGAGATGGGAGCTGCCCCTCAGGAGGAAGCTGCAGACTCTGATGAGTTTCCTGATCCCACAGGACTGAAAGCAGCCTGGCCTGTTGGCTCACCTGCCCCGCTCCCCTGCATGCTGGTCAGAGTTTCCCAGGGAGGTGGCAGCCCCACGCTCTGGTCCCTGCCCCACAGGCTTGTCAGCACAGGTCCCTGGGCAGCTTTCCCACAGCGTGGCACGGCCAAGCCCACACAGTGCCCACCTGGCCGATTATCTGGCTGCAGCCATGGCAGCTGCCCAGGCTGTCTGCAGGGTCTGGCAGGGCCCTTTGTGCTCGGTGGGACAAGCGGCACTGGGGCCGTGCTGTGTGCGGGGCCAGGGGGACGGGCAGCTCTCCATTGTCAGCGTGTCAGGTCAGCTTTGTGTTGCCTGCTCAGGCTGCTGGATGCACCTCCCCTGACTGGCACGTGCAACTTGCAGCCCCAGCCTGCCTGAGCCTTGGGAAGCTGCTCTATGCAAATGGAAAAATTAAAAACACTGATTTCCCTATGGCAGGCAAGGAAGAGTGCATGGTATGGGGTTGGTGGGGCTTTTTCTGGTGGAATAATTCAATGCCTGCTCCAACCGTGGGCTCCTTTTGCCATTTTCCTGCTTGAGGCCCTGTCCTACATGTTTTCTAACTAACAATTCAGCAGAACCATATTTTTCTCCCCTCACTGCTCTCTACAAACAGCAAAATCCAGGATCTCCTGATCTCTGGACAGCTCTTCCAGTGCAGGAAGTGAATTCCAAAGCTCCAAACAGCAATAAGCCACCTGCCCACCTCCTGCCAGGGTGAGTCCTACCTGTGCAGGCGTCTGACTGTCCCACTCTCTCTCTCTTCCAGCCCCTTCTGCTGTGTCCATCATGCACCAGGTGAGCCGCACCGTGGACAGCATTACCCTCTCCTGGTCCCAGCCCGACCAGCCCAATGGAGTCATCCTGGACTATGAGCTGCAGTATTATGAGAAGGTACTGAGGGACCTTGGCAGGGGTCACCCACAGCTTTTGGGGAGAGGAGGGGGTGCAGACCTTCACTTAAGGGCATGCAGTGATTGGTCAGTAGGAGACTTCTCTTGCTGCATTTGGTCACATGGGTGACAGTGGCCATCAATCTTTGGGGTCCAATCATGGTTCCAGTGCCCAAGTGTAGAAAATCTGCTGGTCATTCAGGAGCTTCTCCTGACATCTCAACAGAACTGGTGGCAAGTGGACCCGTTGTAGGGAGAGCAAAGTAGCCAAGGTCCAGGGTCTGTTTTTTCCTTTTTGTGTATTAGGGCATCAGTAGGAAATGGGAATGACAGGGAACATCCAGTTCCAGGCTGGAGCACACTCAGTGGGTGTCCAGTCTTGAGATTTTCTGGAGTGCTGTCTATGGGTGCATTTACACCAAAGGTGTGTGTAGCATCTTCCCAGCATCCTGGGCCCAGATGTTGTACAGGGAGACGGTTTCCCGTGCTCCCATGGAGGGTCCACGCTGCACTGTGAAGTCAGTGTGAAGGGGTCCCACAGCTCTGGCTCTTTCATCCCTGAGGAACCTGCTCCTTCCATAACCTCCCTGTCCAGGCAAGCAGAGGGGTTTCATTCTGGACTGTGCCGGGGTATCCATCCCACCACTGGCTGCTCAGAGACCTTAGGACCATGTGAAGGTTGGTCCCAGGACCTGCCAGGCTGAACTTCATCTGTTCAGCCCAAGGGAGATGGGGGAGCAGGAGACTTCTCCTTTCAGGAATCTGCCCCCTTGCACAAGAGCTTATAAACTATACATTATAAATTGCAAACTAACTAATTAAAAAGCTTTATGATTAAATGGAACTGAAAATATTTTTCCCAGCAGTTGCCGGAAGAAATGATTAATCCCCCCCCACTGCCTGCCTGTGACCTATTTTCTCATCACCAAGAGCCAGAGGGAGAATGGGGAGGAGGGGGGGCTCCTTTGTAAGCTGTTAAATAGGTCCTGACCTATATTGCATAAATCACAGCCATTTATTTTGACCCTTGGAAATGATCCCAGAATACGTGGCAAGATGGATGAGTAGATAACAAGACAGATCTGGGAAGCAAGAGGGGTCCTTTCCCTGGGGACCCTCAGTGTAGAGGCAGAAGATCTCAAGGACTGCATTGTCCTCCTCTTACTTTATCTTAGACTCTCACCCTCTTTCTTTCTTCCCTCTCCTCTGTTTTCTGAGGGAGGCTGTAAATAAAGAGAATTTTTGTCTACAAATTGGTACTGCTGTTGGTGGCCAGTCTTTGCAGGCAACCACATCTGCTTGTCCCATTGTCAGAGTGAGGGCACAGCATGACCCTGAGATTAGCTCAGCTGGTTAGAGCATGGTGCTAATATCACTGAGGTTGTGGGTCAGTTACTTAAGAGTTGGACTTGGTGATCCTTGTGGGTCTCTTCCAACTAAGAATATTCAATATTCAATGTCCCTGATGATGGGAACAAGTGACCCCACTCTCAGGCAATGCTCTTCATGGAGCACTAAGCATGGCACAAAGGGCAGAGCTGGCCTGAGGTTCTCCCTGTCCTGGTATTTCAGAGACCAATGGAAGCATCCCAGAATGGTTTAGGTTGGAAGGGACCTTAAAGCCCACCCAGTGCCACCCCCTGCCATGGGCAGGGACACCCTCCACCAGACCAGGTTGCTCCAAGCCCCGTCCAACCTGACCTGGGATCCAGAGGCAGCCACAGCTGCTCTGGGCAACCTGTGCCAGGACCTTCCTACCCTTACAGGGAACAATTCCCTCCCAATATCCCATCTATCCCTGTCAGCTGGCAGTGGGAAGCCATTCCCCCTTGCTCTGACATTCCAGGTCCTTGTCCCAAGTCCCTCTCCAGTTCTTCTGGAGCCCCTTTAGGCCTCTGAGGTCTCCCTGAAGCCTTCCCTTCTCCAGGTGAACATCCCCAGCTCTCCCAGCCTGGCTCTGGAGGGGCTCCAGCCCTTGGAGCATGTCCATGGCCTCCTCTGGATTTATCCAAACAGCTCCATGTCCTTTCTGCACTGGGACCCCAGAGCTGGAGGAAGCACTGCAGGGCATCTCACCAGAGCAGGGCAGAGGGGCAGAGTCGTTTGAACCCCATGGAACAGTTTTTTTGCTGGTCCTTGGTTTGAAGAGGGCCCAGCTCTATCTCCCCAACCCTGGTGTGTGTTTGTGCACAGGGACACTGAATCCTGCTCTGGCTGCTGGGCACAGCTGAGTCCAGGTTAGTCCAGCCATTGCAACGCTCACTTTTGCAATCAAAAGCCATTTACTGCATCCCTGGAAACAATCCCAAAATGCAGGGCTTTGGCTCTGCCGTGCTCTTCCCCTGCTTCCCATCAATCCAGCAGTTGGATGTGGGGTGTGACATATCCCAGGTGTGTTCTCACTCCACTGCCAGTCTGTGCAGAGGTGATTTTTTTCCAAATATTTCATTACAAACTGTCCCATGTGCTTCTGAATGCTCAGCAAAGATCTCTGGAGCTGGTTAAGTTGTTTCTGCTGGAATTTCTTTTTCCCCTGGTAGAAAATTATATTTTATTTTCATGAAAACAGCTCAAATGAAGAATAGCAGCATACACATTGTATATAAAAAGCACCTTGGCTCTTCATTTTTAATAGATTCTCTTCTATATAAAGACAAATTAAATATAAAAAATAGAAGAATTTATTTTAGCATTGACAGAAAAGAGCTGTTCACAATACCTGAAACAAAGGTATATTTTTGTTTCCCTTTCACAGATTATTTATAACACTGCTATTTTTAGATGCCATTAAAAAGGCCTATACAAAGGCAACATTATGGGTTTCTTTCACGAGAAGTTGGAGCAAATCCATGCAGATTGTTGCACAAACACTGCCTGACGTGGCTGCTCCTTGCAGCCCTAACCTTAATGTGTTTTTTTTTTTCACTTCCAAGAGGCACCTGCCAATGTTTGTCTTATTAAAAAAGTCTGTGTTGTCTTCATTTAGAAAGGGTGTAGCAGTTTTTATCCAAAGTTGCCAAACTCATCCCAGAGTGTGGGAACTGGAGACCCACTTCAGTGTCAAACACTGCAAAGAGTAATTAACCCTCCTCATTATGCAAAATGACTGGTTTGATGATGCTCAAAGTCACCCATTTTGTAATTGTTTGAAGACATTCAGCCCAATTTTGTCACCTGTGCATGATTTTATGAGGCAAAGGAGCCCTTTGATGTCTCCAGCCCGTGCTGGGGAAGGGGCCTGGACTGGTTGGAGGATGAAGGGTGAGGGAGAGGACCTGTGAAGGTAGATGTGGAAGTAGAGGTGGAAGCAGAGCCCTTCTGGTGCCCAGGCGCTTCTGGCCTGAGCCCAGCACCCCAGGACAGGGTGTCCCCAGGGCTTGGACCAAGGCTGCTGGAGGTGCTGCTCACAGGCTGACTCAAGGGACATTCCTGCCCATGCCCAGGGGTTGGAACAAGGTCTCTTCCAACCCAAACTGAATCCCTGAGCCTGGAGCCAAAGCTGCTGCCTGGTGTTTCCTATCTGTCCTGAGATGGGGCTGTCCCTTCACCCAGTGCTGCCCAAATTCTTGGAGGAGGCTCTGTCCCAATAAAACTGTGAGTTCAAGGAGATAGAGAAGAAACCCTGCCAGGGAGCCCTGGGATAATCTTCCTGCAGTACCAGTCCCTGCCCAGGGCCACACTGGGACTGGGCACTGTCCAGGACTAGGTTTGGGAGAGGCATACAAACACTCAGAGAATAATTAAAGTTGGAAAAGCCCTCCAAGATCAGTCAGTTCAGTCTTCACCCAACACCCCGATGCCCACCAAGCCACATTGCCAAGTGCAGCATCTCATTTTTTGAGCACTTTCAGGGATGGGGACTCCACCACTGCCCTGGGCAGCCTGTACCAATGCCTGAAAACCCTTTTAATGAAGAAATGTTTCCTTATATCTAGCTTGCACTTCCCTTGGCACAACTTGAGGCCATTTCCCCTTGTCCCACTTGATGGGGTACCTGGCTGGGGGCACAAATGTTCTTGGGCTGTTTCCACAAGTGGTGAATCCCTATGAGAGTCCAGGTGCTGTGGATCCCACAGATGCAGCCCCAGTGTGGCTGGCAGGACCCTGCTCCCACACATGGGCATCCCGAAATGCAGCTGTGTGATGGTTTGGCACCCAGCCCTGGCATGGCTGTCCCCTGCTGTGTTTGCCCCCAGGGCCATGGCAGATGCCACTGTTGCAGGCTCATGGGAACTCTGCCAAATTCACTTGGTTGACATTTTTTCCTTGGCTTTTTTTACTTTCAATTTTTTTTTTTTTTACTGTGACTTTTTAGAAGCAGATTTTGTAAATCCTTGGAGTGTCTCACAGCCTACCCATGTTTCAAGAGACTCTTTCTTTGTTGATCAGACTTTGGTTGCAGCTTCAGTTTGACTCATGGGAAGTGGAATCAGATGAGGACTCAAAATCAAACCAGTGCGTTACTTTGAATTAGGATTTCCAAACTGAAATCAGCAGGAAAAAATAACCCCAAACACCACAAACCTCTGCTTGGACTTGGGCTTTAAACCACCTGGGATACACTTGGCCTGCTGGAGGAGCCCAGAGAGGTGAAAGGAGACAAGTGTTTGAGGTGATGTGCAGGCTCTGGAGAGGTGATGCCAAGGAGAAAGAATAGATTTGATATGGGAGGGTGGAGAGATGTAAACGGTTTTTCTTTGTGGCCTGGGTTTAAAGGAGAGCACATCACAAGCACATCTTCCTCAGCCAGGCAGACATCAATTTCCCTGGCTATCAGCCACCTTGTAGGCTTGGCTATTACATTCCATTTAAAGTCCTCCAGGAGCAGGGATGAGGTCCTCCCAAAGAGTTGGACAAATGATTTTAAAACAACTGTGTTGTTAGTGCCCTCCAAGGGCCTGGTAGGATTCATCCAAGCCCTTGAGCTCTAAAACTGTAAATATTTCCTGACCTATTTCTCTCCTTTACTGGCTGGGAAAGGTCCAAGGGAGTGCTGAGGCCTGATCAGACAAACGAGGCTATGAGTTTTTTGTGTGCTCATCTTTCCGTGATCTGTGTGTATCTGTGTCTGTACTTGAGCTTTTCACTGTCATCAGTCTAGTTACCAGAGACCCCAGTGACAACCAGAAACCTTCAGCACCAGGTCCAGATGCATAAAACAGATATTGTAGTTTTAGAAAGGAAAAGTGTTCCTGAATAGAATTAATAGTGGAGGTCTCCCAGGTGTTTCATAGAATCGTAGGATGGTCGGGCTGGAAGGGACCTCAAAGCCCATCTCGTTCCAGCCCCTGCCATGGGCAGGGACACCTTCCATAGCCCAGGTTGCTCCAAGCCCCATCCAGCATGGCCTTGGATACTGCCAGGGATCCAGGGGCAGCCACAGCTTCTCTGGGCAGCCTGTGCCAGGGCCTTATCAACCTCACAGAGAGAAATTTCTTCCCAGTGTCTCATCTAACCCTGCTCTCTTTCATTCTAGAGCCATTCCCCCTTGTCCTGTTCCTCCATGCCCCTACATGTAGCGCAGAGCTCCCCTGCACTCCCTACAGAAGGATTTGCCATCAGCATTTCCACCCTTTGAGTTTGGCCACGCACTTGAAGAAACACATTCCTGCCAGGCCCCTTTCTTACCACCATCCGCACCAGAGCACTGCTCAACCAACCGCTTGAGACACAAAATTAACTCTTCAAGGCCAGGTTGGATGGTGTGGGGAGGCCCTGGCACAGGCTGCCCAATGAAGCAGTGGCTGCCTCATCCTTGGAAGCATCCAAGGACAAGTTGGACACTTGGTCTGTTGGAAGGTGTCCCTGCCCATGGAAGGGGGTGGAACTCGATGAGCTTTAAGATTTCCTTCAAACTGAAACTGTTCTATGACTACAAGATCCCTGACAGGAAAGTGCAATCAGGTGGGTGTCAGTCTCTTCTTCTAGGGAAAAAGCAACAGGACAATAATACATAGTCTCAGGCTGTGCCAGGGGAGGTTCAGGTTGGACGGCAGGACGAATTTTTTCATGGAAAGGGTGCTCAGACATTGGAAGGGGCTGCCCAAGGAGGTAGTGGAGTCCCCACCCTGGAGATGTTCAAGAAATGACTGAACATGGCACTCAGTGCTCTGGGCTGGTGACAATGTGGGGATCAGTCAAAGGTTGGACTGGATGATATTGAAGTACTTTTCTAGTCTTAATGATTCTGTGATTCTATGGGACCTTCCTTCTGCCTGATTGCCCCTTCATTACCCTCTGTCCATAAGCACTCTACTGCAGAAGTTGGTGAAAAGAAGTAGGTGCTTTCTCTTTTCTGGGAGTTTCACTCTGACCTCTTGTTCCCATGGGAAAAGCAGAAATGTCTCCATGCCATCTGTCATTTCAGAGCTGGCACAGAGGTCAGTCCCTTGGTTACACCCTCAGTCACACTTAGGGAGTTCTCCAAACCTCATTCACTTTCTGCTAGTCCATGCCAGAGTCTCACATGGTGACCCTTTCTCACTGAGGGTCAGATGGGGTCCTGTGCAGTGACTTGAAGTCAGCAGATCTCAGGGACTCACTGGGAACTTGCCAGCTCAGATTTTGAGCTGCTGCTCCTCTGTTCCATCTGGTGATCTGCCAGGGCAGCCTGACCTGCCAGATCTGAGGTGCGTCCAGGACAGATGAACACCTTCAGTGTCACTACAGCCACTGTATTCCAAAATCTGTGCCTGCACCTCCTTTTCTCAGATGCTTGCTCACAGCTGGGCTTTCCTAAGAGCTCTCTGTTTTCCAGAAGCATTGTACTGTTGGCATTGCTGTTTTCCTCTGACTTTTGGGACTTATGGCAGCCAGGCTTCCAGCCACCTTTCTCTGGCCACATTCAGGACCCTCTGTCATCCTCCTCTGTTGACTCCATGTCCATGGAAGACAGGGACTACCTGTTCTCTTGTCTAAGGAAATCCTGCCTATCCACCAGTGCTTCTGGATGAAGGGTGCAATTCTTAAGGACAGTGATGGATCCATCACCAACACAAGTGCAAAGCTACTTGCACCAGTGTGTGACTGCTCCAGTCCTCAGCTACAAAACTGCAGACAAGAGGCAGAACAAAAGTTTGGAAATAGTCTCATTATCACTTAGAAATATGCTCTTGGGGTCCCCAGCCTTGTAAACTTGACCATGGCTCCTGGAGAAGCTGGCAGTGGGGTAGGAGCAGAACTTCTCCTGAGGTCCAAAACCCAGTGTTCAGGTGGACTTTATCTCCTGGCAAAGGGAGATGGGAGTTGGGGAAGTGTACATGGACTCTGCTGAGGCTGGATAAGGCACAGCAGGAGGGGGGAGGAGGAAAGTGCTAAGAGAAAGGCACAGAAGAGGGAAGCAGTTCCTGTCTCCGTTGACCTGAAGGCTTAGAGAAGAAACATGAGTTGTGTAGCTACTGCCTTTCCTGAGAGGTGGTGAATAGCCCAGGGATATCCATACTCACACCTCTGAGTCTGTCTCCCTGCCAGGAGGAAAGACCTGTTTGTTCAGACCTTGGTAGTCTTTCCACTCTAGTCTCCTGCCCTTCCTCCTTCCAGAAGTGCAGCATCTGATTCTGGACTGATTTTTCTGATGACAGATTTGTGTTTTCTTGGCAGGATCTGAGTGAGTTGAACTCAACCACAGTGAAGAGCCCCACTAACACTGTGGCAGTGCAGAACCTCAAGGCTGGCACCATCTACGTGTTCCAGGTGCGGGCACGCACCGTGGCTGGGTATGGCCGCTACAGTGGGAAGATGTATTTCCAGACCATGACTGAAGGTGAGTCTGAAGCTGCCTCTGTAAAGGTGACTCAGGGTCTAGAGAGATGTGGAGATAGAAATGCAACTGTTCCCCTTGCTGTCAGTCCCTTCAAGGGTGTGTTGGAGAGAGGCCTGGATGATTGTTCCATGCAGGGAAGGCCCCAGTTTCTGCCCAGCTTTTCTGTTACAGGGATGTGTCTGCTCAGCTGGATGTAGAGGAAGCAAAATTTATGTTTTTTACCTGCACATCTGCTGATGACAAACACAGAGCCATGTCTTAATTTTCTAAATCTGTGCTGCTAAGTAAAACAGGCCAAGCCAGTTTTCTGGCCCTGGGGCCAAGGACAAGGCACAGCATGCATCCATCCATAGGACTAAACCTTCCTTCCAAAAGGAATAGCTCCATCCAACCTTCTTTCTGGGATGCATCCCCCAACCAAAGGGGAGTCTTGACTGTCCCAGACCAAAGCCATGCCAGGAATCAAACATGGCCCATGCTCAGGTCCATCCTCTGACTTCGATGATCTTGTGAGGAGTAGTGCATCCCGTGCCACAATAACCTGTTCCCTTTTCCCCAGCCGAGTACCAGACCAGCGTGCAGGAGAAGCTGCCGCTCATCATCGGCTCCTCGGCAGCTGGACTGGTGTTCCTCATCGCCGTGGTGGTCATCGGCATCGTGTGCAACAGGTAGGGCAGGCTGAGACACCCCCAGGGCTGGCAGGGTGCGGGCCCTGGGCACAGGGGGATGGCACGGGAGGGGATGGAGGTGCCCCCACAGCACAGCCCCAGCCGCGAGGGGCCCATGCTGTGCTCAGGTCTCCCTTCCCTTCCAGAAGACGGGGCTTCGAGCGGGCTGACTCGGAGTACACGGACAAGCTGCAACACTACACCAGTGGCCACAGTACGTACCGGGGGCCCCCCCCAGCCCTGGAGGGCCGCTCACTGCTGGGTTCGTGTTCCTGTTCACTCGGGGCTTGCAGGGAGGGCTCCAGGCAGGGTGTGCATGTGTGTGTGGGCAGGGCAGCTCTGGATCCCCCCAGCCCCTGATCCCTGCCCTGCTCTGAGTCCTGCACACTGTCCGGTGCCTGAACATGTCCTCCAGACCTCTGTGACAACCAACACCCTCTGAAGCATCACCGTCCTCTGTGCTGCAGTCTCTGCCACTGCACCATGTCTTGCTCCTCCAGCTTCTGAGCTTTGCCCATCTCCTGGGCAGCAGTGAGACCCCTTCCCTGACCTATCCCTGTCCTGCAGAGTGCCATCCCCCTGCAGGACCCCACAGACCTTTGCTAGAGCCCATCCCAGTGCTCCCAGATTCCCAGAAGATATGCGATATATCTATATATAGGTATATAATACAATACCTAACATGCCCTCTCTTGCAGCCTCCCTCTTCCTGTACACTCCTGTTCAAGGCACTCCCTCACATCCAGCATTCCTGCTCAGCCTCACTGCACGCTCTGCCTCACCTCAGTGCATCCTTCTTCCCCCAGCCCTGGCAGTGCCCAAGGCCGGGTTGGACGGGGCTTGGAGCAACCTGGGATAGTGGCAGAGGTGCCCCTGCCCATGGCAGGGGTTGGAATGAGATGAGGTCATTTAAGATTCCTTTCAACCCAAGCCATTCCATGATTAACCCCTGCCTTCATGTCCCTGAAATTCTTTTTTCCCCCCTCACTAGAGACCAGTTGCTCTAATCTTGCTTTATTCCAATCTCAGTTGTGATTTTCCTCATGTTCTACTTGCAGCTTCAGGATTTCTGCCCTTTTAATACCTTGTTCCTGTACAAATCCAAGCCTTGCTCAGCATGGAACACACCAGTATTGTTTTCACTCAGGACTCACTGTTGCTCCTGCTTTTACTTGGGAAACATGTTTCAAAAGGCAAAGCTGCAGCCCTGTGCCCCAGCAGCCTGTGCTGGCTGCCTCGCTATCACTTACCAGGAAAAATGACACTTTTCAGGAGACATTATGTAAATGCAGCTCTTAGTTGTTTGTCAGTCTGGGCTGCAAACACACATTCACACGTTCTCCCGGGGCCTGGTGTGGGACGTGACATCTCCAGGCTGGGATGGGTTTAATCACTGTGCCTGCACCACTTGGAACAGGCCTGGTGCCACAGGATGCAGCAGAGCTGATAGAGCCTGGGGTGCCTTTTAGCCCCTTCCTCACCCAGCTGACCTGGCCAGGGCTCAGTCCCTGCTCAGTCCCCATGAGTGATTGCTGTGCAGACACTGCAGCAAATTGCCAAGGCCCAGGGAGCCCGTGAGCACTGCAGAACCCTCTGAATACAACGAGCATCCTGGAGTTGGGACTCATAGTCTGGTGCTGTGTGGGGCTCCTTATTTAGGAGGCTCTGTGAGCTCTGCTCTCCAAATAGCCCATTTTGGAGTGAGCTAGGGCCAGAAAATGAGTATAGAAAGGGGAGAAGCACAGGCAAGAGCTGTCCCACAGTGCAGGTGGCTGGGATGTGGCAGCAGCAGTCCAGCCTCTCCAAATCCCTTGGCCACTGCCTTTCCCATGACCTGTCACTGTGTCTCCTGCTCGGCCTAGCAAGAGAAACCTGTCTTTTGTGATTTTCTAGTGTGTCCCACTACTTTTTTTGGAGGCTCCCAAGAGGGAACCCAGCCTTGGGCAGGGGTGCCAGTCAGGAGAGCAGGGCAGACTGGACTGTCCCTCCTGCTTGCACAGCTCCTGGAAGGGTCACAGATCCCCCACGGAGCAGTTTGTCTGCAGTTTGTAGTCCAGGCTCACGACTACACAGCTTCCCACTGCCCCAACAATGACTTGTGGGCCAGAGTTCATTAAAATCAGCTTTAACAGTCCTGTGAAACATGGCTCTGCATGTTCTTTCTCAAACTGTTTCTGTCTGCTTCATGCCTTGTTTATGCAACTTGCTGAGGTAAAAAGACTGTCATTCACACAGTTTTCTCTTTTCCTTGATGCCAACCATTCCAGTTGCATACATCTGTCTGACTCTCTCCCTCACCTTTACACAGTGACTCCAGGGATGAAGATTTATATCGATCCTTTCACCTACGAAGATCCCAATGAGGCTGTCAGGGAATTTGCAAAAGAAATCGATATCTCTTGTGTCAAAATCGAGCAGGTGATTGGGGCAGGTAGGTGACCTGGGAATGGCTGCCTGGCCCTCAGCAGCACAGGCTCCTTCATGGTGCCAAGATTCGGGAGGATTTAGCCTATTGCCACTAGGACTGATGCCACCAAGATCTTACTTAGCCCCAGGCTGGACTAGAAGGAGCAGGGGAGCCCAATGCAGGAGAAGCAAGACCATCAGTTTCCATGTGTACATAATCCCACATGCAGTGCTCACTCACAGATGAGTGCAGCTGGAGGGGTAGAGAGGGAGGGAACACAGATCAGGGGGTGGGTGCTCAGCTCAGGGACCCGTAGGGGATGCACACCTGGGCCAGGGGTCCCTCGGGGGCCATGGCAGAGGTGGGGGAGACTCATAGGCCCTACCTTGTGTTCACAGGGGAGTTTGGCGAGGTATGCAGTGGGCATCTCAAGCTTCCAGGCAAAAGAGAAATCTTTGTGGCTATCAAGACCCTCAAGTCTGGCTACACAGAGAAGCAGAGGCGAGACTTCTTGAGTGAGGCCAGCATCATGGGCCAGTTTGACCACCCCAATGTCATCCACCTGGAGGGGGTGGTCACCAAGAGCTCTCCGGTCATGATCATCACTGAGTTCATGGAGAATGGCTCACTGGACTCCTTCCTGCGGGTATGAGATCTGGGAGTGTACAGCTTTAGAGGCTGTGCTAGCACAGAGGGGATTTGGGGGGAAGGTTCCCTTCCCAATGGCCTTCCCTGCCTGGCATCTCCTGTCACTGGGGCAGCTGCTGCACAGTCCAGAGTTCTGTGTTTTGGGACCAGAGCTGGGGGGGACAGCGCCAGGTTTGTCATTTCTTACGTGTCTGTCCACTCATCCTAGCAAGAGGCCGTGCCTGCTTGCTCACAGGTGCACATCCAGACTGACCCGTGGACACCCATGGAGGGACAGTCTAACACAGCTTTAACCTAGCAGGACTTCACCTCCAGCTGCTCTAAATATTTCTAGTTCTGGGTTTGAAGTGGGTAACTGACTCTGTTGAAAGAAAGTAGCCTGGTCAATAGGAATAGATTGTCCCTTCTGAGCTCTTCTGTGCCGGGCGAGTGCACTTTGGGGTGACAGCAGCTGCCGTAAGTGCTGCGCTTGGGATGTGTGAGGTGATTCCCAACCTCTGTGAGCTCTGCACTCCCCACCCTCCCTGGGAGGGAATGTTCTCGTAGCGTATCCTGCCATGGTTGTGGAAAGAGGCTCCTGGCTTTTGCCTGGCCACAAGGGACTGTGAATTGCTCCTGTCACCTTTGTCCCTGTGTCCCTCAGCAAAACGATGGGCAGTTCACAGTGATCCAGCTGGTGGGGATGCTGCGGGGCATTGCTGCAGGCATGAAGTACCTGGCAGACATGAACTACGTGCACCGGGACCTGGCCGCCCGCAACATCCTGGTCAACAGCAACCTGGTGTGCAAGGCGTCTGACTTCGGCCTCTCCCGCTTCCTGGAGGACGACACCTCCGACCCCACCTACACGAGTGCTCTGGTAATGCTGCTCTTCCAGTGAGGGAGAGGCAGGGGATGAAGGAAGGAATGGGAGAGGGAAAGGAGGGACCTCCCCCTTGACAGCAGGGAGCACTTTTCCAGGGTGTCAGCAGTGGAAAGGTCACAGATGAGAAAGACCAATGAAATAAACTGAGGAGGATTTCCCCTTGCAAGGTCCTGTCATTCCTGTGGATAGTTGAGCCTTCCTCCAAACATGTTGGCAAACACACACACGTCCCTGAAAAGCCCTTGGTTGGGATCATGCTCTGTACCCTCCCCATGTGATTCACCTGGGATCCTTTGGGATGAGATACTGCCTGGACAGATTTGTTGCCAGGGCAGCAAGTCTGGGGTTTTTACCATCACTGTCCAGTCTTGCTGCCCTGCTGTCCTTCCTCATATCATCTGACTGGCTCAGCCCCAGGAAGGACTGAAGGTTAGGAAGTGTGGGTGGGTGCCAGATACTAGATACTGATCTTCCAAAGAGTATCCAAATTAAACAGAAAAACACTCCTAAAAATTACTTCATGTTCATGTAACAACCTTGGTGTGCCATAGATGCAAGTGCCACCAAGAGCTCGTGGCTCGTGTCAGGCTGCAGAAGGTGCCCCAGGACCAGAGGATTGTTTGGTTTTGCTCAGTGAGAGCTCAGGAGTTCTCTTAAATACCACACAGAAATGCTCTACACAGTGCATCAGGATCAATGCCCACAGCAGGAATTCTTGGAAATCGGTGTTGATAGAGCTGGGGCATGACCTGAAGGAAATTACCTCTCCTAGGTCTTTTGAAGCTGGCAGTGATGAGATACCTGGCATAACTTAGTAAATTTTATCAGTAGCTGAATACCTAATAAACACCTAAAAATGTGTGGGTTTATTCTCATCCGTGTAGCTTCAGACATCAACTCATCCATCTTACATAGCCATCAATGGTTTTTACAAACACTAATAACATTTATTTTTCACAACAGGTTCCTTACAGCCAATTAAATTTCCCTTTGTTAACTAAATACATGGTGTTTACTGCTGTTCTCTGTCCCTGGTTTTGTGCCTGTAACTTTCTCTCTAATAGTAAATTTGTCATCCCTAATTTATTCTCCTTGAACTGTGGGCACTGTAGTGGGACATTTATTATCCACAATGACAGATTATGTGCACCTACTGTATCAGAAGTATCTTTGTCTGCAAAATGTTTTTTATCATCATTCTCCCAATGACCTTGTGTCCATGGGTGGGCAGAAGCCACCGTCTCTGGCTTGGAAGTTTCATGCTGGACCTTGGGAAAGTCTTCAGAGTGGTTAAGCTCCAGGTCAGACCCCACAGAGATGGGAGGTCTCACTAAAGTGAGTTCCCACAAGAATCCTCCAAAGTCTAACTTCTACTTTAGGACTTCTTTTTAGCCATTTTTAAAATCTACTGCTTGGAAGGAGGTCTGTCTGATGGAGAGGACATCCTATTTGATATGGGTTGCTTCATCTTCCCGTTTGTGGAAAACATAATATTTTGTCTGAGGTTTGTGGCTGCGAGAAGATTAAGGAATATTATCTTTTTTCATTATTCTGGCATGTACTGGGGATGAGTACTATGAAGTCCTTGGAGATCCTTAATAAGACATGGCAGTTGTTCATTGACAAAATATAATGTTTTTTAATCTTCTCACAGCCACAAAACACAGATACTTATTTTTTCAGCACAGGGGAAGATTTTCCCTTCAGAAGGCCCCTTGAGTGAATGGCTCAAGTCCAAAGTCCCTGGTAGAAAATCAGGAGGACAGAGGGGCTTAAGTAGAGCCTTCAGTCCCTGTGTCCACATTTGTGCAGGCCACTCCTTTGCTTAACTCCTCAGTGGGAGTGGAGAGTTCTGATTTCTCCAGAGATGGGTGACAGAGACTCCAGTGCCCACTCAGTCCATCCCATTTCCCACCAGTGACCTCCATCCCATACTGAAATATCAGAACCTGCTGGATCAGGTGTATATCCACAGACAGACTGGGACACCAGGACTCAGCCCAAAAATGGTGTATTGCTGACTTCTAAGAGTGGAAGCTGTAGAAGGCTGAAGAGGAAGGTGTTCTAATTCTCTTCATTCTGCTCTGAAGGTAGCCAGGTGACAGCAAAAGGGTAGAGTGAGATCAGTTTGGGTTTTTTACATTCCTGGCCATTCACTTTTTACCAAAGACCCTCTTAGCAGCATGGGCATTTTGCCATACTGAGGATCACTGGAGCAGGTGGAAGGAGCTGGCCTTGGCTAAGGTGGTGGAGCAGAGACTGAGGGGACACTTCTAAGTGACCTTCGGGGAGGTAATGAAGAGACAGAGCCAAACTCTTTGCAGTGGCACCAGATGATACAATAAGGGGTCATAGACAAAAACATGCTTGGGAAGGTTCAAGGTGAATAACAGGAAAAGCTCCTTCCTCAGGAGGATGGTGGGACTGGTGACCAAATGGGGAGAATCATCATCACTGAAGGCATCCAGCATGGCTGGACAATCCACATCCACCCTGAGGGATAGCCGGTCCTGTGTTCCCTTCCTTCTGGGATTGTACCAGAATATCACAGGCAAATATTGTGGACACTGCTATTTTTCAGTTACTCCTGCTCTCTCTGTTACCATGCCCTGTTTTTATCCTGCAGGGTGGGAAGATCCCGATCCGATGGACAGCACCTGAGGCCATTCAGTACCGAAAGTTCACCTCGGCCAGTGACGTGTGGAGCTATGGAATAGTCATGTGGGAGGTGATGTCCTACGGAGAGCGGCCCTACTGGGACATGACCAACCAGGATGTGAGTTCTTGGAAACCGGGGCAGAAACACTGGAACGGGGAGCATTGCAAGGCCAAAAGCATGGCCACAGCCAGTCCCAGCCTGTGGCGTGCCCAGAGCCTTCTCTGTTGTGGCAGGTGTATCCAATGTCAACTCCTTTGGAAGAAGTAATGGCAATAATTTAGAGATTTATTCTGGCCCCATGGTGCTGCTGTGGCAAAGACTGGGGATGGCACAGCACCCCCTGCACAGGGTTGAGGGGAGCACCCCAGGGGTGTTGGCAGGTGCCAAGAAAAGGGAAGGAGCAGGTGGGTGGGAAAGGAGATGTCCCTGAGCTGTGAGCTTCTGGAGCAGAATTTCATCTGCTGGGATCACAGACACTCCGGGAAAGTCTGTTACAAAGCCACACAATGGCTTGGGTTGGAAGAGATCTATAAAGATCAACTCCTTCCATGCCCCTGCCTTGGTCAAGGACATCTTCCACTAGATGGTCATTAAATCTCCCAGGTGAAGACTGTGGTCTGTAAGGAGCCAAGTAACTTAGACACAGCTAGAAACCAGAACCACAAGGTATTTCAGAACATGTTCAATTTTAAATATTTCATTTGTCTGCTCTAATTCAGGTCAAACAGTTAGATGCACTCCTTGCTCCCGGGTATCCAGCAGTTTCCTGCAAGGATGGCCCCTGGCTGCAGTCCCCACCCTCAGCACAGCAATGCCATTTCCATTCTCCCTGGTCCTCTTGGTGTGGTGCCTGGGGCTCAAAGCCCACCTGGCTCGAGGCAGTGAGTGCTGTGAGGATGCTGCACCTGCCATTTGTGTGTCAGCAGGGCTCTTTTAACTCTGTCTCTCAGAACAACTGCCCTTCCTCAGCTCATGCATACTCAGGATGTAATGCCAAGGTCCTGGGTGGACCTAGGAGATGCAGAAAGCTTGTCCTGGCTCTTGCAGTATCTGCCTGGCTTCCAGTGTTTCTCAGAGCAGCCTCTGGGGAGTCTCTTGGAAGCCTTCAGACATGCACTTCCTTGTCCACTATCCTGTGGGCTCCTAAGGCCTTGCCCTACAGGGAGAGAGTGAGAGCCAAGCTCCCACCTGACTCCTGTCCCTCCTCCTGTCCCCATGGCACATCAGACCTTTTCCAGCTCAATAGATCTCCATCCATGCCATATCAGGTTTCTCCAGAGTGGGACTATTTCCCCCCTCATTCCTGGTGGGAAATTTATTAACATGAATTCCTAAGCCTGGAGCAGGTGGATGGTGCCTTAGAACCTTTGGCTGTTCAGCCTTGCCCCACCCTTTGCCACATCAGGAAAATGTTTCCATCAGTTCTTGGAGGCAGAGAAATGGGACTTAGGGGTCTGCCTTTCTTAGCAAGGACAATTCCCTTCCTGCTAAGCCATCGTCACCTCAGTTTCAAGCATGTACTGCACCAGGTGTTCCTGTACCTTCCCTGTCCTCGGTCCTTCTCCTGGAGCCCTTCCCACACTGGTTTCTACTGCCATAGCCGCAGTGGCACAGCAGCAGCGATTGCTGTGCTGGGGATGGCAGAGCTGTGCCTGTCCCCTGGCACCTCGTGCTGAGCATCGCTGTCCCCAGCCCCTGCTCCGCCTTTCCACGCCGCAGGACACGATGCCCCAGAAGCTGTCACCACTTAAGCACAGCTGGTCCTGCTGTGGAGAAGCGTGGCAGATATTGAGGGCAGATTACCCTCCTGACCCTGGGGTGTGAGCGCCTGGGGCGGCTGCTGGGAGAGGACACAGAGAGAGCTGGGGCTGCCTCTGGGATGTGGCTGATGGCAGCTGGGTACAGAGATGAGTGCTTGGTGCTTGTGTCGTGCTGGTCCCCACCCTGTGCCTCCCCTGCCTCTCTCCTGGGCAAGCCTGACACCCAGGGAGCTGGGCTGGGGCTCAGCATCCCTTGGGGGTTCCCTGAGCTGCACAAATAACATCAGTAGCCATGGAATCCATGAGTCTGAGAAAGGCTCTGAGACTTTGAGTCCAACCATCAACGCAGCACTGCCATGTTCACCCTAAACATGTCTTCAAGTGCCACATCCACACACCTTTTGAAGCCTTCCAGGGATGGTGACTCCACCACTTCCCTGCATAGCCTATTTCAATGCTTGACAACCCTCTCCATGAAGAAATTTTTCCCTACCATCTAATCTAAACTTTCCCTGGTGCAACTTGAGGCCTTTTACTTTAGTCCTGCCACTTGTTACCTGGGAGAAGAGACCAACCTTCCCCAGCTCCACCCTCCTGTCAGTGATTTGTAGAGGAGTTACCTCTGGTCAGACCTTCACAGGCCCTGTGGAGCCACCATCATGTCCAGCCAGAGCAGCAGACCTGGAGGAGGACTCCTCCATCTGGCAGATTTTGGCAGCAGCAGTGCCAGCCCTGTGTCTCAGGTCAGCCTGCCCAGCAACTTGGCCACACACAACAGTGCCTATAGCACATCCCAATCCATTCCCTGTCTGGAGCCACAGACCATCTCAAACCCTGCCAGATGCCCCACCTCACACTCTGGATTGTTTGGCATGGATCAGCCACCAGCCCTTCCCTGCTTCTCTCCCATTCCCACTCCCAGTATCCTTAATTTTCTCTATGTAGTCTCCCTACTCAACAATATGTCCACCACAACAAGTATGTCTAGAGTTTGCCAGGATGAGGGCACAGCCCTAGGGAGTCCCACCTGGAAGATCACTGTCCTTGGAATTGTGCAAGACATGGCTGGACAAAGACACAGCAGCCTTGATCCCATGGTTGGAACAGCCAGAGACACTGAGGTTGTTCCTTGGGATTCCTGAGGAGGGTTCTGTCACTCTTCTTCCCCTTTCTATCATTCCCATGGAGACTTTGTCATTTTGAGATCTGCTCCTGATTTCTGCAGTATCCTGAGTTCCGGTTTTTGTCCTTACTTCTGGGTTTTGTTGCTGTGCATGAGCCCATCTCTGGTGTTCAAGGCTCCTTCTGCTCATCCTTCAGTGCCTGTGCTGTGCATGGCCAAGGAGGCAGGAGAATCCTGACTGTACATGCCTCTGTCAGAGGAACAGATGTTCCTGGAAGAAGTGGAGCAGTTTCATCCTCATTTGTCACCCAGGAGAGGATGGAGGGCTGCAGGTGCAGAGTGGCAGGGAGGTGAAGTTCCCCTTGAAAAAGATCCTCCAGCCTTTGTTCCAGTGGACATTGCAAGACCAGACATTTTCCCTGATTGTGTAGAGCTGTAAGGAGAGACCAAAGCCTTTTTGGATGAGCCTGAAGTGCAATGTGGCTTTGGCAAGGTGTGCTGCAGGTCTTCTGTGCACGCTGCAACCAGGTTCTCCTGGGCCTGGCTCTACTGACTGGGGTCTCAGTTCTCCCCATGGTGTTTTGCACTTGCACAGGCCTGCCAGAAGATACAGCTGTTCCTGCAGACTGAGCACACCCAGGCCATGGCACAGCCCTCTCACCTGGCCGAGCTGCTTTGTGTCAGGAGCTCAAAACACCGCTGGGGGATGGAAAACACAGGGACAGGCTCCCTGTCTGTAATTCACACCCTTTCTCTGGATGGGAATGTTTTCTCAGCAAGCTGTTGTGCTATGTCCAAGGGAAGCATGATCCCTTCTCTCTGACTCCCCTGCCTGGAGCTGTGGGATCACACATCCTGTCAGGAGAGTAGGGATGCTCCTTTCCCCAGATCAAGAGACTGCTCATGACAATCAGCCAGCCAGGCTGGATGGCTGAGCAAAGCTGGTATCACCTCCCACGATACCTCGCACCTCACATACCTACTGAGGGCTGGAAGTTACAGTGTGAGGTGGGGATGGGATGGGATGGGAAGGCAGCAGTGAGTACAGGCTGCAAGATCAGTCATGTCAGCCCCCTCAGGATCCAAGCAAAGGCACAATATGAATTTAATAGGTTTTATCACAGTTGTATCATGCCTCTTTCTCTTCCTGCAGGTGATAAATGCCATTGAGCAGGACTATCGGCTGCCACCACCCATGGACTGCCCAAATGCCCTTCACCAGCTGATGCTTGACTGTTGGCAGAAGGATCGAAACCACAGGCCCAAATTTGGGCAAATTGTCAACACCTTGGATAAAATGATCCGAAATCCAAACAGCCTGAAAGCCATGGCACCTCTCTCCTCTGGGAATGTGTCTCTGTCCTCCTCTTGTCCTTTGGCTCCTATGAACAGGTCTGGTGTCCTCTGGGTCCTGGTGGCACAGACTCTGCACCTTTCAGGAACTACTTTAGAGCTTGGCTGTGTTTGATCCTTCAGAGGGAGAGCATTAAAAGATCACAGAATCACAATTCAGGGTGGAAGAGACCTTAAAGCCCATTTCATTCCACCACCTGCCATGGGCAGAGACACTTCCACTGTCCCAGGTTGCTCCAAGCCCTGTCCAAGCTGGTCTTGGACACTGCCAGGCTTGGGGCATCCACAGAGCAGGGGTACAGACATCTAGGTCCCTCTCCTTGAGCAGCTCTGGTGAGCACAGGCAGCTCTTGGGCAGTGCACTCTGCACATAGAGGAGTTCCTTGGTTTTGTGTACATGGGGATGCTGGGGCAGTGGGATTGTTCTGGTATTCCAGTCTCCCTGTGAGGCAATGTGAAGTTTCCCTGGGCTGGGTGGGTTGCACCAGCTTTTGGGAAGCACTGCTCCTATACAAGAATGAGCTTTCTCCCCATGCACAGCTAGGAGTTAAAGCTGCATCCCATGATCTCTGATGGCTCCTACCTCTCCTGCATCAACTGATCCAGAAAGGCTTCCCTGATGCTCTGCACAGCCCTTCCCTTGGCAGAACAGTGATTTCTAGGTGGAATTCCACAATACAGGGCAGTGCCTGCACTGTGAATGATGCTGATCCTGTACCTCCAGCTGCTGGAGGGTGCAGGAACAGTTGTGCTTGCAGCTCTTGGTCTGTGACTGCCCATTTCTGTGTTTCAGGATGAACCTCCCCCTCCTTGACCGCACAATCCCAGATTACACCAGCTTCAACACTGTGGATGAGTGGCTGGATGCCATCAAGATGAGCCAGTACAAGGAGAGCTTTGCCAGTGCTGGTTTCACCACCTTTGATGTAGTATCTCAGATGACTGTAGAGTAAGTGCCCAGGCTTTGAGTCCCAAAGCACAAGGGAGAGTCCCAGCAGTTTTTCAACAATTAATATTGAATTAGATTTTATTTTCATATGATGTAGTTTTACTTTTATAGAATTGTTACTTTGTGGAGCCACTTTTAATCTGTTCATGTGTCTGTCACTCTGCACCTGCAGAATTCCTCTCCCCACTACCACTCTGAAAATGAACACCTCTGCCAAAGATGTCCAAACCCCCACATGGAAGAGAGATCTCAGGCTGGCATCAGACAATTCTCCAGAGCACTTCTGAACTCTGCAGTGCTCTTGGATGGCTGATGTATTGATGGAGACAAGCATGGTGCAAAGTTCTGCCTACAAAAGTCAGAATCATAGAGTGGTTACAGTTAGTAGGGACCACTGGAGATCATCCAGTCTAACTTTCCTGCTCAAGCAGGGTCTTCTAGAGCTCCTCACTCAGTATTATGTCTGTGGAAAGAGATTTCACACCCTCTCTGGGAAGCCTGTTCCACCTCCACAGTAAAGAAGTTCTTCCTCATGTCCGGGTGGATCTTTCTGAGGATTGATTTCTCCCATTGCCTCTCATCCTATTGCTCTGCCACGTCGAGCAGAGCCTGGCTCCAGCCTCTGCCACGTCCCTTCACACACTTCGATGAGATCCCCTTGTGAGGGATTGTTTAAAGTTTTTGCTGCAACCACTAAAAATGTCCTGCATCTACAAAAATCATCCTGCAGTGACAAATTCTTAGCAAGTTCTTCAGAGAAATCAGGTAGCTGAAATCCCACTTCTGGTGAGTTTTGAAATCCCTTGGGACTGGCTGGGACTTTGATGCCTCTGGTGAAAGATTTGTGGCTGGCTGCAGGTGTCTGTAGAAACTCTCAGAAAGGGCCAAGCATTAGAGCCTTCTGTAAGGGCTGCAATGTCTCTGAGCCTGGTGGCCAGGGAGGTTTTTGGATTTGGTGCTTAAATCCAGATCTTAAATCTACCAGTGAGTCAGAATCCATTCACTCAAACAGCCCCTCTGACCTTCTCTGGCTTTTTGTTGTTATTTGCTGCTGGGAAGTTCTCATGGCAGTTCTGACTGTTTTGGGACTTCTGTGGTGCAATCCCAAGGCCCTGGGGATGATTTTGGCACAGTGTTGGCTGTGTTTAAAAAGAGAGAGAGTTCACGAAATCTGAAGGGTAGGGAAGAACTTTGACCAAAGAGAGGTATCAGACCACAATCCACCCCTGTCTGGGTTCTACTATTTGCAATATCTGACAGCAAGCAGAATGCAGACAATCCAGCTAATGCTGGCAGTTCTTTCACAGACATCCTCAGTGTCCCTTAAATGCCACTTCTCCCAGTCCCTTATTGTGTCCCTCAAGTCCTCTCCAAAAGCCTTCACCACAATTCCAGGGGCATCCTCAGCTCATATCCTACCAGTTTTTGCAAACTTCCATTCCACATTCCTCACCTGCTTGGCTGGATGTACAAGAGAGGACAGTCCAAGTCCTTTTTCCTTGGAAAATTGTGGTGTAACAGGACTTGACACCAGCCCCTTGATGTCCACTGGCCTTTGCAGAAGTTGATAGAATGTCAGTGGAGCTGCTGGTTCATTCAAATTTGGAGAGCCAGCAAACTGTGAATGTTTCCTGAAAACTGACTCAGTTCTCCAAATCCACATGATCTCAACACTGACCTACTGGAAAGGGTTCTCACTGGTTTGTCTGCAGGCTGGGACACCTGGGACACTGAATTATCTTTCAAGAATCACAGAACCATTGAGCTGGAAGGTACCTTAAAGCTCTTCTTAAAGCCATGGGCTTTAAGACACCTTCCACTATCCCAGCTTCTACCAAGCCCCGTCCAGCCTGGCCTTGGACACTTCCAGGTAAGGGGAAGCCACAGCTTCTCTGGGCAGCCTGGGCCAGGGCCTCACCGCCCTCTGAGCAGAGAATTCCTTCCCAATATCTAATGAAATATTTAATGTCCAGGGCAGAAGGCTTGAAATCACAGGGTTGTACAGAGCCCAGTCTTATTCTGGTTTATAGACACAAGTGAAGAATTTTTTCCACTCTTTGGAGCTCCTCTTTACCCTTCTTTGCCCAATAACCTCTTCTCTAAACAGGGCAAAGGTTTTGCCACTCTTCCCCTTAAACATCTGTTCCTAACAGTCAAGGACAAAAGGCACCTGAAATTCCTTCAAGTCAGGTTTGGGTCACGTGGCCTCCCATCCCCTGATGGGAAGAAGAAGATGAGGATTTCATGACTGAGATTTATTCACCAAGGGGGAGATGAGAGCAAACTCAGCTGGAGACATGGATAGGACCAATTTAGAGCCATTCATGTTCTTGGCATGACTTTTATTTCTCTCAGATGTCTAAATCAATAAAAAATAGCAGCTATCTAAAAACGAAATTTCCATGATTAAACAAAAGGATAAGTGCAAAAATTGATCACTTCATGGTCTTATCAGCTCAGAGGAAAAGCATCAAGAACAGCATCATCTGCATATGAGGGTCAGATCTACACTGAGGAGAGGGGCAGGACATCCCTGTCCTGTGTCTCCAGGGATAGAAAAAATGGGTTAGTGTGTCACAAAATTAAAGAAAATCCAAAACAGTACAAGGGTGAAAAATTTAAGACAAATTGACTCAAGCAGAGACCAGAGGCTGTGGCGTTTGGTTTCACCCTCTCTGTTGAGGTTCATGACTCTGAGGGTGCTGCAGGTAGGTAAAAAGAGCAAAGACTGGACAATAAGCAAGAAAAAAGTGAAAGAGTAGAGGTTTCACAGGGTTTGCATCTGTTTGTTGCATTCATGGAAGAAATCTGTGGATACTTCAGCTACATAATGTTCTCATGGACTCATAGAATCAGGGAATCATAGAATCACAGAATGGTTTGGGTTGAAAGGGTCCTTAAAGATAATTTTAAATACCATCTGTGATATTGTTCTGCTGTGAGAAAATATCTCCTGATATTTATGTTTGTTTCCTTTCCTTCCAAAGGGACATTCTGCGAGTTGGGGTCACTTTAGCAGGACACCAGAAGAAAATTCTGAACAGTATCCAGGTGATGAGAGCACAGATGAACCAAATCCAGTCTGTGGAGGTTTGATAGCTGCCTGTCCTCCCATTCCTCCTCCTCAAGGCCCTGCTCCCCTTTGCCCCTGTATGTCCAGGCTCCAGTTCCTGAGTGTTCTGCATGGACCAGAGACAGGCAACTGCTCTGAGGATCACGGCAGCAGGAGGGAACACCCTGTCCTCAACAATGAGAAGTTGCCAAGAGCTTCTAAAATTTAAGCAATGGAAAAAGGGAACAAAAAAAAAAAAGGACAACTATTTTGAAAAAAAAAACAAAAACAAACGAACTACAAAATATTTTTAAATAATAATAAAGCAATTGCATTCTTGAAAAGGGCTCCAAGATCAATGGGAGTCTCCAAAGGAAGAGAAAAGAGCAGCTTCATGTTTCCTCTTGCACAAGGCTGCTGCAGCTGGAGCAGTGGGACTTCTCCAGGAAGAAGAATGCAAAGAAAGGCCACGAGAAGCACATCTCTTCCTCCCGTGGGCTCTGGGGACGCCGTGAACCAGGCCCTTCCCCTGAGCCCCTGTGAGTGCATCCAACGGGGAGAGCTGAAGCTCTTAGGTGCTGTGGAACCAAGTGCATCTCAGAAACTGATGGACTTCTTCAAAAGCTGAAGACTTTTTTTTTAAAAAAAAAACAAAAACAAAAATGCAACAAATAAACTAAGACTAGAGGAGGCTGTTTCCAACAAATGAGAAGGAATCTGTAACGCCTGGGGGGGTTGGGATGGGGAAAACCAATCCTTTTTACATCTCTTATTTTCTCTTGTCATGGAACAGTTTTGTGAGTGACAGTTTCCTAAGGGTCTGTCCACCCACCCTCCAATGGCATCGTGTCTCATACATATCATTGCTCAAGACTTTTAGTGATATCCTTTCTAGATGCCAATGATCTTTTCCCAGAAGACTTCCCAAGTACAGTATGTAGTAGTTTTTGATTACAAATGCTGATGTGTACCTTTATTTTTCGGTTGTCATTGTTGGGAGATTTGTCCTTTTACATTGTTTTGTTAACACCAGTTTGTGAGTTTGGGGTTGGAAATTTTCAGTTGGTTGGGGGTTTGGGTTTTTTTAATGAAAAAGAAATGACATCTCATATCATCCAAGAACTGAAATCCCTTCCCTGTGGAAGGAAAAATTGCAGCTTATTGACCATATGCCAGGAGAAAAAGGTTTTTTATATGCACATTTCCTCCCGTTTGCTTATTCGTTCTTTCCAATTGGTTGTGGCACGACAGATGTTTGTGGCTGTTGGGGTTCCAGCTGTTTGCCGAGGTGAAATGGCCACCAGCTCAACTCGGGGGTGAGCAGCATCACACAGGGTTTGGGAGGGAAAGGTGGGAGGGTGGATGGGTTTTGTGAGGGAATGATGACTCCACAGCTGGCTTCAGAGCCCTTTGGAAATGTCTGGCTGCTGAGGAAGGTGTTGGATTGTTGCATGGGAAAGGCAGGGCAAGCCCAGTCCTCTCAGAGGAGCTCGTGGCACAGCATTTTGGAGTGGAGGTTGTGTTATCTCCAGGTGGGGATGGGTCCCTGCAGGTGCCAGGCTGTGCAGGTGGGCTCTGTGCCTTGGGGACCCTGTCCCTTCATTGGGTGATGCAGCTTCAGGCTCAGCCCCTCACATCAAAGAGAGCCCAGGACAGCAAAACCTCCAATCCCAGCTCTCCAGAGGCAAAATGTTGTTGTGGTTGAAGCTGAATGATTAATCAATGGGTTTATAAATAACTGAAAAAAATTTCTTTATTTACTGACCTGGTCTTTGGGTTGTGTAAATGCCACCAGCCAAGTGCTGGGAGGTGCAGATGAGAATCAGGAGGTTCTCCCTGCCCAACACCACCTCACATCCTTTGAAGCATTCCACACATGGCATTTTCCCACCCATCTCCTGGTCAGGGCCTGAGGACTGGTGTTTACAAGCCCTTGTCTGCCATTGCCATGTCATTTCTGGGCTCCTCTTTTTTTTGGCAGCAAGGAGTGTCGAAGGCACGTTCACTGGGAGCTGCCTGGCTGTATTTTTCAGGAGCTGAATCCAAGAGGCAGTGTGTCTGCTGTGGATGAAAATCCCAAGCTGTCTAGACCTCTTGTGGGCAGACATTGTCTCCCCAGACTGCTTGTAAAATATGAGGCCATTTATTAAATACTTCTAGCATTTTCTACTGCCAGACCAGATCCAACAACAAAGCCCTTGTGAGTGGTGTCAGAGCAGCCCCACAAGCAAGACTTCTCTCCTGAGTTCTTACCCTGTCCCAGGGTTTGGTGCTCCAGCAGCAGGGGCTGTCAGTAGAGGAATTATCTCTCCAACCCCTGTTCATCCAAAATCTTCAGTGCAGTGTGGTGTTTGTGTTTGCATCCAGCCCAGCCCTGGGTTTGGAGCTCTGGGCATGCCTGTAGTGGTGGGAACACAGCAGGAGGTGTGTGCTGGGTGCCAGGGTCCTGTCCTGAGCTCAGTGCCCACAGGGCATCCCCTGTGACAGCTCCAGCATCTCGCTGCATGTCTGGCAGGTGGCACAGAGTGCTGCGGAGTGAGGGGCAGTGGGCTGTAGGCATGGGGTGTGCAGGTGGGCAGCTCTCTGCCCTAAATCCAGCCTGGTTTAGCCTGTGTATCCACAGGGATACTTGGAATGCCTTTGCATCCAAAAAGCACTTGCCCCTGGTCAGGTGATGGGCTCAGCTTTGAAAGGACATAAAAAATCACTTCAGCTGACTAAACCACAGAAGTGTTTGCAGAGCGCACACAGGGAAACCAGAAGCTCCCAGGTGTGCCTGGTCCCAGTGTGGTGTGGGAGCCTCCCCTGGTGCATCTGTCCCACATTGTGGCCACTGTGCTTTGACAAGGAGCAGTTGTCACTGTGTCTCAAAGGCATGTGAAGTTGCCTGGTGGCAGTGCAGGGTGAGGGCAGGACAGTGTTGTGCCAGCTGTCCAGCCACAGCCAGCAGTGACCTCGTGCCCCAGAACTCTGCCAGGAGAACTCTGCCTGCAAAATTCACCAGCAGATTCCCATGGGGCAGCCATGTGGAAGGAGCACATGATGCCCCTCACTTGTCCTCCCCAGACAATTCCTGACTGTTCTCTGCCACCCCCTACATTCCTGCAGACACTAAGGAGGAGCAATGCCCAGGCAGCATCCCTTCAGAGCCACACAGGCCTTGGAAGGGCACTTCAGGTCTTCTACATTTGGAGACATTTTGTCTCAATGCACTGAATCTCCTCACTGGCTGCTTCAGACACATCTACCTGCCAGACCCAGCCCACTGTGAAGGACAGGTCCCAGTGCCACAGCCCCCAGAGCTGTGACAGCCATCTGCAGGACAGAGAAAACACATCCTTGTCTCTTTTTCTGACCAAAAATCACATGGTGGTGGTACTAAAAGTAACCGCTTCCCATCTGTTTATACCAGACATGGCTGTGACATCTGTGTTTGGCTGTGTAGGACTAATGGAGAGCTGGACTAAAATAGACATTGTCCAGAAAACACTGCAGTTTTCTGCATCTCTCAGCTCTCCTGGGAGCACGAGGAACTGAGTTCCTGTCAAGTGCTTTGGTTGTAAACGCCTCTGGCACATGCTGCAAAGTGAGGGCAGAGGCACTGGAGTGACAATAACATATTTATTTCATGGGTCTGCAATGTACTGCTATGAAATGAGAGTCTAATGGAAAACTCAGCGTGTTCCAAGGGGAAGAGGGGAAAAGGCACTTGCTAACATTGACACTGTGAAATGCTGTTGTGCATGTGCATGTGTGCATGTGTGGGTACTTAACAAAAATTATCACATGGAGATTTTCAGGCAGCTTGTTGCAATTCTCACATTTCTCTTCTACCTTCCAAGCTACCTCCCAGCCCTTCCCTTCTCCCATTCCCATCTCCTGCTGAGGGTCAGCCTATGGATGGCATTCAGTGGGAATGTTGAGCAGGTTGGAAGTTCTCAGTTGGTTGGACTTCAAATCTTGCAGAGCATCACAGGGCAGAGCAGAGGAAGCAAGGCATATGAGGACTGTAAAAAGTTAAAATATGTTTTTTGGGTCATTTCCAGCTGTTGCTACCAGCCCTTTTGCTGGAATTACAGCCCAGGGGTGTGAAGGAGAAAGGAAAAACAAACCTGTAAGATGCAGCAGTGCCATGAGGAATCACTTGTCCTAGTGGCTGTCGGGACACAAAATAGGGCACTGTGAGCTGCACGTCCCCTCCCTAAAGGATCTGCTCTCTTCCCTGGTAAACCCTCAGAACTGCCTTTCATGAATTAGTGCTGAGGAGCTTCTCCTCTCCAAAACATCCTCACTGCCCAGCAGTAGCTTCCAGAGGCAGCTATCCATGCTTGGGGCTTCCATGTGAACCAGGTAAACGTGGCTGTCCCAGGGTTTACCACTGCTGCAGTGTTCCTGTAGTGCTCTAATCCCAGTGTGGACTGGGATCCACCCCATGGCTCCCCTGCAGTTGTACAGCACGGTCAGCTCATGGCATCATGCTGGGGTGAAGGAGAGCCATGGGCAGGGTAGGGGCTGAAGAACCTGGGGACGCAGCAGAGCTTCATCCTTGTGAGCTCTGCCTTGCAAATCAGCCACACAGAGACTGCTGGCTCCTCTTATCCCTTCCCCAAATCTCAGAGGGTCCTGCTCTCTTCACTGGCTGCTTGAGCACTACCTAGAGTAGCTCCCTCCTGGCCTGGCCTGAGCTGAGCTGAGCTGAGGAGAGGGACCTTCATCAGTATCAAGTGCTGGCTGGGCTGCAGGGCTTTTCCCACACTCCCTGAAGCTGTTCTTGGAATTTGGGTTGAAGGAAAGGTTCTTTCGCAGGAGTCATCACCCAGGCTGTGGATTAATAGTGGCCTGTAGAGAGAACCTCTTGGAGGGTTTGAGCAGCTGAGGAAACTTCTTGTTATATTTGCCAGGCTGATTTATATGAATCCTGGAGTCAGGGCTTGAACTCTGCTGCATTGTTAACAGTTATATCCTGTGATGATGCAATAAATCTGGGACTGCCTTGGATGTACAAATCCAGAGTACTGAATTGTCGCTGCTGTCTGGTTTGGTTTAGTGGAGTTTATTGTTTTAATGTAAATCATCTTTCCTGCATGTCTAACTCGAGGCTGATTTAATGTAGGTCTTTTTCCATCCTCAAAAATGTTACATATTTGCAAGTTCTTGACTTACAGGATTCAACTTTTTCTTTATGTTCTTTATGTTCTTTATGTTCTTTATGTTTCGGCCTTTTTATTTAAACTTGTTCCGGATATCTTTGCTTTTTTAAATTCTTTGCCCTTCCCAGAGACAGGACACAACTTTGGCCTGTGTTTGTTCCATATGTGTTCCGATCTTCCATTGCTCTCCTAGAAAACTCCCTGCAATTTGCTCCTCCTGGAATTTACTTCCTTGCTGTCCCTGTGTTAACTCCTGCCAACTCCACTGACAAATGTTATTTGCAGAAATTTGGGACTGAAAGCAAGAAGTCCTCTCTCCCCTCAAATCTTTTCCTGAATCTGCATTCCTGCTGTCTTAAAACTTATTCAGCAGTATCTCTCCCTTTTTTCTCCTTTTTAAATTCTGCAAGAAATCCTTCTGTGAGCTCTGCAGGAGTGCAGCAGCAGTGCCACTCTGTCTCCCTGTCAGATTCCACTGGGACATCCCAGTGCCCCCATTGCCATCCCTGCAAACAAACCAGAACTCAGCCTTGTGCCTCATTTTTTATCAGGAACTCAGTTTGCCTTGATGAAAAAAAAAACAACAAACACTTGGTTTATCCATTTCTGGCTCTTTTGTTCCAGTAAACTTCAGGAATTTTTCACTTGCCTCAGCTGTAGCTTCTACTTCTACCTCGGGTCAGTCTGGAGCTCTTGCACAGATGTCGTGCCATATCCTTTGGTTATTCCAAATAAGTCTGGGATGGAAGGAATAAATTTTGTCTTTAAGAGCCAAACAACTGTGTTAGGAAAAACTAATGGAAGCGGTTCAAGAAGGAGTCTTGCCCATGGCAAGGAGTTGGAACAAGATGATCTTTAAGGTCCTTTCCAACCCAAACCATCCCAGGATTCCATGAGGACTGGGGGAATTGTGTTATTCTACCTAAGGATGAAGCTGAGAGTCACATCCTCTTATCCCCAAATTTCCTTTGGTCTGCACTTCAGCTCACTGACTCCAGGTTGAATGGGCTGGGTTGGGATATGGAGGTTGATAAAATCACCAGTCTGGGACAGATGGTGTGGCAAACCCACAGCCTGACTTGGCCTTTGCTGGTGGAGAATAAATGTGAAATCTCTGATTGCTATCAAATATTGGCATTCAGGAGCCTTCACAGAAGGTCATGAGCCAGTGAATTTTTTATATTCTGGCTCTGTAAATGCTGGAGATGCTTTTGTTCTCCTCCACTCAAAAGGGATACACAGAAATGAAAAAATAAATATACAGATAGGTGCAGCCAAATCAGGGCTTCTGTAACAGCCAGAAGTCTGTGGGAGGTATAAAAGACAAATAGATTTTGATTCTTGGTTCTGGCAGAGGTAAACTACAATGATAAAAATTTCATGCCCTTAAATCAGGAAGGATGTGAGAAAGGTGAGAAAGCAGCAGGCACTGTTTCTGACAGTAACAGCTCAAAGGCAGGGGAATCAGAATATTCCTTGGCACAGAGCACAGTGATTGGAGGGTGGAACTCATGGCTGGAACATGGATACCCAGTATTAGATGGATTGATAGGAAAAGAGAAATGACTTTAAGCTGAAGGAAGGTAAGTTTAGATTAGATTTTAGGAGGAAATTCTTCCCCATGAGTATGGGGAGGCCTTGGCACAGATTGCCCAGAGGAGCTGTGGCTGCCCCATCCCTGGAAGTGTCCAAGGCCAGGCTGGGCAGAGCTTGGAGCACCCTGGGACAGTGGAAGGTGTCCCTGCCCATGGCAGGGGGTGGGGTGGGATGGGCATTAAGGTCCTTTCCAAGCCGAACCATTCTGGGATTCTCAAGGTGACTGGACAAACTTTTAAAAGAATAATCTGCCTAACACAAAAATACCTCGTCCAGTTTTTCTAGGTCACGGATGCCTGAGGGCACAGGGTGTATAACAGAATTTCTACAGGAATTATTTTATTCAATTGTATTCTTGGGACTGGCACATTCTACATCTCTTAAAAGCCCAAACACTCCATCAAGCATCATTGATTTTCCATTTTCACTCTTTCTGGGGAAGGATTTCAGTGTGGAGCCAGAGGGCTTCCCATGTCAGAGGAAACCACTTGCTTCCTCTTCCCAATTTCTTGTGTATACCAAGGCATCTCTGGGGCTCAGAGCTGCAGTGGGACATCAGTGCCTCAAACAGCAGGAAAAGCACAACATGGGAGATTGACTAGGTGATCCATTATGTGTTGGATGTGGAAGCTCTCTGTGGAAGCATTTTTACCTCAAACCTTTTCATGAAGGAGTGCTAGGTATGAGAGATGACTGTCCTTCTCTTCCTCTGCTCTAGGGTGGTTTCTGACCGTGAGATTTATCCCTCTGCATTGACTGGCTCTGCCTTGTTACCTGCTGGTTGTTTGAGAATCTGACCAGGAGTCCAACTGGACATGTCAGAGCTGCCTCAAGGGTTAAAATTCAGGAAAAGAGACTGAGACAAGCTTCTAAAATGGGCAAAAGGTTCTTGGTGCAATGGAGCAATTCAGGGCTGGGCTGGGGGAGTGCAGGAAAACCCCAGAGGGACCCCAAAGCAGGCATTGAATGTTGAGGGCTCCAGGACAAGATCTAGGCAGGGATTAAGTGCAAGGTTCAGTTTTGGGTGCTGGCTTAGCTCTGAAAATGAATTTGTTCTTTATGTCCTGCGGACATCTTAGATCCAGACAGTAAAACTCTTCATTGCTTGATCTGCCTTGATGGCACGAGTGAAAAGATCTTTGGAACAGGCAGGGATTTTTGTCCCTCTACAAAGTAGCCCAGGAATGTGGGAGAAGGGTCAGGCTGGAGCTGAAGGGTCCCTGACTGTGTATTCCTGGCCCCTGTAGGTCCTTGTGAGCTATAGGGGAGCAGGGAAGGGATAAGTTTGGTGCACTTGCGCTTCTTACTTGGCCCAACCTGGGCTCTGATCTCCAGGAGGAACTGATGGGTTTATGAACTCTCTTGATGGTTCTTTTTTCCTCTAAAAATCCCAGCTTCTGTGTCTAGGATCCCAGGAACATTGAGATCATAGAAAAATTCCAACTTTTAGTGAAGGACAACCCAGCCCTCCTTCGAGGTGGCCAGGGTTCAGGGCTGTGGGTTTCATGTTGGCTGGCCCAGCTCCCAGTGACCACTGTGTCCACTCCCATCCCACCTGAGCACCTCCTGGTGTGTCCTAGAGCCCAGCCCAGGCTTTCCACAGGACTGAAGTACAGAGAAATAAAGTTCAGATTGGAGGAGTTCCCAAAATCCTCCAAGGTTCTGGAGACAGGACTTGGCTCAGGGTGAGGCCATCAGGTGTGGCTGGGTCCCTCAAGTCTGTAGAAGCACTGACCATCCATCCTTCAAGGTCCCGAGTTTTCTTTCAAGCTGTTCAACAGTGGAGAAACGTGAAACAGCCCGGCTCCCCCTGCCCAGGATTGGCCATAGGCAGAGGGGCAGACAAGTGTGGCATCCAACAGTGGGATCTGAGCAGTGGAAAGCCTGGTTTGAGCAGGGGAGGAAGGAAAGCCTCCTTGGAGGGTGAAGGAGTTGGAGACATTAAGCAGGAGCTGCAGTCTGTGAATGCCCTGACAAGGAAAGCAGTCCCTGGTGCCAGGCTGTGGGCATCCTCCTGGATCACCCAAGTTCTGCCCGAGTTCTGGCTTTGCTTCTCTCCTCTTCAGGATGGTCCTCCAAGACCCCACATGACAGTGCATCCCCTGCCATCCTGCTGGAGCTGGAGGAGGCAAAATCAAGGACCCGAGATGGGGTCTTGCATCTGCTGCTTCTTTAGTGGATCCACAGCCCCTGCATTGGAGGAGATTTCTGTTGGGTGCCTTCCTCCAGTGACTTCTCCATTCACTTTTCAGCCTGTGACTCTTGCACTCTTTTCTTTGTCATTGCTTGTCCTCCACCTTCAGCTCTCTCTCTGCTGCTCCTATGCCCTCTGTCCCCTCCCCAGTTTGGAAGGGCTGGGTGGTTTGTTCAGGTTTGGGCTATCACCAGGAATCCCCTTCCTTGGAGCTGGTTCTGCACATCTCTGCAGGGAACCTCTACTTAGCTACACCTCTTCCCATGAAAAACATCCCCCCCTTTGCCTCCCTTTCTTTCTGGAAACATCCACCTCACATCACAGATCTTCCTGTATAAAGCAGTAGAAAGTTTTATGAAAGCATGTCCATTGTGTCAGGATCCCTGGCCAATGTTCCTTGGGATAGATCAGGGAAAAGGGTCCAACCCTGCCTCTTGCCACAAGTAAAGGAGCACACCTATCGGTATTAGAACACGATTTATATTTCCAGGTTTACTTTGGAAAGGCTTTGCTGACCTTGTGTCCCTCCCTGCCATGCTGTTTGGATTGATGTGATCTCAGTCTGCCCAGGGACTGCTTTGAGGCCCTGGTTAAAGTTTGGGGAGCCTGGGGGCATTCCAGCCCCTGAAGCCACAGATGAGGTGTCACAGTTCTTGCTGGATAAATGAGCCTGGTGCTTCCAAGCACATCCCAGATAAAGGCATGACCCTTCTCACTTCCCCAAGCCATGGTCTGAGAGCATTGAGGAGCAGGAAACAGGAGTTTGGGAGCTCAGAGAGCCTGTAGGGAGCAGGACACAGGTGAGTTTGGGAGCTCAGAGATCTTCTCTGAGGATGAGCCAGGCATAGGTATGCAAACCTCCTTCCTGTGCCATCATCTACCCATGGGGTTCTGAGGAACTGAAGATCCAACGTCTGTGCTCCCATTCCAAAAGACTCTTTGCAGGAAAGATCTTTTCCTAGCTCAGATAACAAATCCCAAGAAGGTCCCAGAGGAAAGGGAGGGGTGACAGTGAGGTGGGAAGTGGCAGTGAGGTAGTGGGGAAGATGTGGCAGGGAATTCTCTTGTCCGTCAGGGCACTGGTTCCTGTGATCTGCCCATGGGGTCCTACCACAGGACGTGATGTGACAGCATCTGTTGGAAAATGTCCTTTCCTAGAAGATTTGTGGGGGAGCTGCCAATGGCACAGGGAAGTTTTGCAGGGAGAGGAGGCTTTGCCAGGCTCTGACCTCATGGTCATGGCTCTGGAAGGAGCTGGAGAGTGGGATGGGGAAATAGGGTGAGTCCTTCTGCCACCCAAAGACAAGGAAGCCAACACTGCGTCCTGTCCTCCCCTGCCACCAGTCCCAGGATCCATCAGCTAGGCTCCAGGATGTCCCCAGCCCTGGGTTCCTGTTCTTCCCATGTGTTACCCATGACCCTGAGGACCACAGAACACTTTTCATGACAATATTTGTACTTTTTTTATTTGTGAATGGGGAGATCGTGTGCAGGTCCTTGTTACACAGGGATGTGTCTTCCATTCAGCCCAGGGCTTCCCTGGCTTTGTCAGATGTCTTTCAATGTTACTGAGAATAAATAAATAAATAAATAAATCAGATGTATTTATAAAGGAAACAGAAACCTGCTGCTCCAATGCCTTTGTAGGAGTATTTTTAACAAAACATTTTTTCAAAATAAATGTGAATTGTAAAGTTTGAAGCATTTGCTTGTGGCTTTCCTTTCTAGGTGCTTTGTCCAACTTTTTCCTTTCCCAATAATCCTGCTTGGGTGTAAATATGAAGGTAAATAAACAAGAGAGAGATTGATTACTTAAAAAGGGGAAAACATGCCCAGAACTTGTTTAGTGCTTGGTAAATGCAAGATAAACAGGTATCATTGTTACCCTTCTTAAACCATTTAGTCTGAGTAATTAACCGTCAAGTGTAGCAATAAATTATCCACTCTGTTTATCACTAACTTGTTCTTTAGTTAAAATTTTCTGCAAATGTATATGTGCTCATGTTTGAGTATTTTAGTTTAGAACTTCAGTGATGTTTTTCCTTTTCTTCATTATTTATGGAGGTATCAATGTCCAATGGATTGACAAGCAATTGTAAAGAGGAGAAAGACATTCAAGGCATTTCAGTGTCTAAGCAACCAACCCCCAGTTTGAACCCCGTGTTGGGAGTAAGTCACAGCTGTTTTCATGGGAATCTTGTTCCCTTGACAATCCTGGGTGTAAAAAAACTAAAAAAAAGGAAAATCACATATGTAAAGGATTATTGTAAATCAGTGAAAAGATCAAGTCCTATGGAAATGAATTTGATTTTTTTTTAATTACTACCCACAAATTTTTCTCTGCAGTGATCTTCCAACCTTAAAAGAGCCCCCATCAAGAGAACAAGGTGTAGTTCAGATGACTGATATAAAAAATGCAGTGAACAGTCTGCACAGACCATTGGCAGTCATAATCCAACATTCAGCTGCAATAAAGAGTTTGACTCATAAGAAGAGAACATCAATAATTTGGCTCATAGTCACAGATCTGTGTGCCTGGTTCTGTCACCCTCCTACTTCTTTTCCAAAGGAAAAAAGAATTTCTGCGTGGATTTGTCAGGAGAAGCTTGGGTTTGATGTTTGTAACCGAGGCAAATATTTCCGCAGTCATAAGACCCTTCTGTACAGCTGGAGCTGGGGTGCAGGAGCTGGGGGTCCTCCTGGATCTTTGGGTTAGGGCTTGAACCTGCCAGCTCCAATCCGCTCAGGATCAGCCCACACAGCCATGAAATGTCATCAGGAAAGACAAATGAGAAGCCTTGGACTGAAACCAGTAAGCCCAGCAAGGCTTTTATTTGGTTGTGAACCAGCCCTAGTCATTCTGGCACCACACAGCTGAGTACGGCTGAGCAGGGCATATGTTTTTCCTTTTTCATGGGGTCCTGGAAAGGTGCTGAAGGTGTCTGGGGAGGGAGGGACTCTTATTTCCTGCAGGGACAGCTCTTCCCAAGAGCCCTTGATGAGCAGCAAGAGGTACAAGTCACAGGAGCAGGAGGACTGGGAAAAAAGGATCCCTGAGAGGGTCCAGGTTGTTCTGACCTGTAGGGAAGTGGGTGCAGCTGGTGTTCACCCACCCTGACACTGACCCCGAGTCCACAAGCAGAACAAGCACAGAGGAGGGTCTAGGAAGGAAGTAAAGGCATTAATTGCCTAAATTAAATTAAATTAAAGCTCATCTCCCACCCTACTAGCAACTTCAGTTTATGAGGGAACATTGTTGTCTTCATCTGGGGTAAGGCCTGATCTCTGTTGGAAACCTGTTGAACAGATGATGGGCTCAGGATCACCTCCCAAGGACTCCTCTGGGCACACCTGAAATGCTTCCCAAGGAAGCCACATATTCAGCAATAGGGGTGCCAGGCTGGCCTGAGGCAGGCAATTCCTCTTGGCTCTCCCATTGGACCATGAGCCCTCTCAGCTCCCCATTTCTCCTCCCAGCCCTACAGGAGCATCAGGTGACTCCCTCTCCCCAAGTGCCTTTGTAATGTTCAGTGCTGCGAGGCCCTGGACACCTTCCTCCATCTGCACCGAGCGGAGAAAGAACCTGCAAACAATTCAGGGGGGCTCCTGAGCCCAGAACCATTTGACAAACCTGAGAGAGGTGACACTTTGCAGGATATTTGGAGTGATGTAATATTTGTACTCAAAGCCGGTAATAAAAACAGAGCAACAGGTCCTTCATGTAGCTACAGGCAAAATACCTGGCACAGAGATGAAGGAGTGTTTGGACAAAGCTCTCAGGCACAGAGTGGGATCGTTGGGTTGTCTTGTGCAGGATTAGGAGTTGGGCTCCATGATCCTTGTGGGTCCATTCCTGCTCTGAAGGTTCCATGATTCCATGGTTCTGTGACAATGGAGGGGGGATTTGCTGCTGTCCAAATGTGAAACTGGTCTTGCCTGTGCTGTTTCCAGACTGCTTCCTTGCTCTTAGAGCAAACCATTAAAAAGGAATCTCAGCTGGATGGGTCTGGTGTAAAAACTTTAACTTCCCAGGCTGTAAGCTTTTCCTTTCTTGTTCCAGGAGGGGAAGGTGACAGCACAGTGCTGTTCTGGCCCTTACCATCCATTCCTCCAGTAACTGCCCTGCTTTGAAAACCAGCTGGTGCCAACAGCAGCCCCAAATCCCCCCCAGGCTTCTCTGCTACACCCCAGGAAGACACAGCAGTGAATGCTGAGTAGTTGAGAATTCCCTTCCATCACACTGAGGCAAGTCAGGAAGAACTCAGTGGGAATCAGTGGAAAAACACTGAGAGGAAACTGCTGTGTAATCAGAATCTATCCTGGGAGCATAGGGCTGCAATTTCCAGAAGTTACAGAGACCTAAAGAGTGAATTTGAAAGAGATACAGCTCTAGGTCTCAGCAATCCCTGCTTGAGACCTACATGTGAGCTCAGGCCCCAAAGGGCTAAATCATGATCCTCAAAACTGTAGTCCCTTAAGCACTGGATTTCTGCCCCAGGAGAGCCTTGATTGGCTGCACTTCATCTCCACCCAGTGTGAAGCCTGGTGGCCAGGGACACATTGCTGAGGTCAGTTTTACCTTTTGGAATCAAGTCCACCCTGAGGGTCAGCCTTCAGCTTGTAGTGGTTTTCCTATACTCCCAACTGAGTTTCTCTTCCCAGTCACTGGGATCTGGCGATATGTTTGCTCTCACCTGCAAGGCCAGCAGTGAACCCTCGGTGTCCTGGTATTTGTGCTTAGACATGGTTCACAGAATCATAGAATAATCACAGAATCAGAAAATGCCAGAATGGTTTGGGCTGGAAAGAGACTTTAAAGCCCTTCTTGTTCCACCCCTTGCTATGAGCAGAGACTCTTCACTATCCCAGATTGCTACAAGCCCCATCCAGCCTAGCCTTGGATACTTTCAGGGACGGGGCAGCCACCACCTCCCTGGGCACCTCTCTCAGTGCTTTTCCACCTCCACAGTTCCCTGAAAAGGTCCCAACAATGCTCCTGGTGGGTTTCTCAGGCCCCCTGTGCCACAACTGCTGTGGCTGATGCTCTCTGGGACATCAGTTCCTGCCAGGTCAAGGTTTTCACAGCCTCATTCAGGCAGGCTCCTCTCTGTGCAAAAGGAAGTATGGGAGGTCAGTTCCATTTTGGAACTCTTGGCTCTGAAGTTACGCCAATATCTGCAGTTCTGGGTAGCAGAAACCATTTCTCCCTTGCTGGCAGATGCATCATCCTGACTGAATATTTTATGTTTGCTTACCCGTTTCACTCCTGTGGGTTTGTAAGGAATATTTCTCTCTGATTTCATGTCAGCATTCCTTTAATTTACTGCTGAAAGTAATGATTCCTGTGTTGTTTGGCTGATAAATATCCTTTCTGGTGTGTTTGTGTCTTACACTGCCTTAGACCCTGTATGAAATTTTAATTTCTCTTTGCTTAGCTCTGGGTTTGCTTTCTCCCTCGGCACAATGCAATGAAGTCTTTGTAGCTCCACTCGTTCACAGAGCATTGATGTCGACTTCCCATGCAATTTCCTGCTTGTTTGTGTGCCTCTGCCTGTTTTTTTCCTTATCTGGTGCTAGTCAGAGCTGTAAAAAAAAATAAGTCTGCCTTTTTGGAACGTGCTGGTGTCATAAATGTATAAAATCTGATATTTTGAGGCACTGCTTCTATTGTGCTTTCTTTCCTTGGCTTTTTCTGGTCTGCAGACTCCTGTATAATAGTTGATTTTCCAATGATTATTAGATACAAGGCACTTTTCTTAAGGCATTTAATCCATTGTCTGCAGTGTTCCTTCTTTGCATATTTATCTCCCTTCTTGTATCTTTTCTCATTTGCTTTTCACAGTTTTGACACTTTTTTGCTGTATAGAATCCCAGACTGGTTTAGGCTGGAAGGGACCTTAAAGCTCATCCATTCCCACCCCTGCCATGGGCAGGGACACCTTCCACTGTCCCAGTCCTGCCTGGCCTTGGGCACTGCCAGGGATCCAGGGGCAGCCACAGCTGCTCCGGGCACCCTGTGCCAGGGCCTGCCCACCCCCACAGGAGTAGGAATAGGAATTCCTGCCTAACATACAATATTTTCCTGTTTTCTCCAGTTCACTCTGGGTCTGCTCCCCTTTATCCTGTGCTGACCAGCCTCCGCCATCCCTCTGCCACCAAGTGAAGTCACTGAGAGCCTCAGTTCTTCTCATCAAGGCCTTGGTTGTTCTCATCAAGGCTTTTTTAATCCTTTATTCTTTGCTTTCAAGGCATTCAGGAGCCAAACCAAATATGAGGAGTATCTTGGCTCATTGTTGGGCCATTTCCACCAAGAGCTCACCCTTTTCCTGATGTTTTTGCCCAGGCACAGACCAAGTGCACATGAATTTCCTACAACCTCCAGCAGCTTTAGGAGCTATAATTCCTTTCCAACGCACTTTTAGTGGCAAAACACGATGAAAGCTTTGACTCCGCAGGTCTTCCCAGGCACATTTGCAAGGGAATCTGCAATTTCCATATGTTGAATATGAATTCCCATATGTTCCCAGGCATCCCAGTGCTGTGAGACTGGGGCAGTCATAGCGTTGTGAGTCTGGGAGCCCAAAGGGGGACATCCCCACGTCCCTGGGGCTGCAGCACCCCCTCAGAAATGACCCTTTCCCAACTCTAACCAGAGACTCTGAGGCTTCATTCCTTGGCCACCAGCCTTCAGATAAATAGAGATAAATATTATTCTTTAGAGGGACTCAAATGAAGAATTGTTGTGTTCTATCAAACCTCTTCCTTTCACACTTTCACTGATTATTATCACTGAATTTAGACTTTTTTCCTTTTTTTTTTTTTTAATTCCTAGCCAAGCTGTTTCACAGTTATGATTATTATCAACTTTATTTTCCGTTGTATCAAACTTCTTTTTGTCATTGTTAAAGAATGTTTTAGTAAGAATTTTAACGATATTGGTTTGCATTCTCCTCTCTTAGTCTTTTATGCCATGTTTTGTTTAACATTTTAACGTCTAAATAAGGTTCTTTCTTGTGATCTTAATGGAAAATCCATCAAAGTGTGAAATGCAGCTCAACTTAAGTGAAGATCCAGGCTCACTACAAGCACAGTAAAATCAAACCACAGCTCTTTGCATTTGTTGATAAAAATCAATTAAAAGTGTATTTCAGGTCAATCTTATATATATAAACTGCCAGGATGAGATAACATAGATAATAGGATGTTGTGGATCTCAATTAATCAAATCAGGCCACATATATGAAAGTGTCACATTTATGCTGGTTAGTACATTATTCATGAGAATTTATGGAGCTGGGAATGCTCTCAATGGGAAGATTTGCAGAGAGGGAAATAAATGCAGTGTCAGTGGTCGTGCAGCAGAAAGGGAATAATCAATTGTTCATTTACCAAACCAAGGAGAGAGGACAGTATGCTCAAATCAAAATTATTTTTTTTCTGGATTTTGTTGGTTTTATTAAATAAAATAAAAAATTAAAACCATGCACACAATCTCTGAGGAACTTAACGAGGCTGGAAATTACCCTTTTTGGTTCCAGAAATTCATGTATCCCGTGAGTAAGAGCAGAATAAAATAAAAATTCCAAATGTGATTCCTTCTTCCTGTTTTCCAAATGTAAATATCTTACAGATGGTATTTTAAAACAAAGGTAAGATCATTTCATGTGCAAATGTCACAAGTCACTGGTCTGGCTGGTCAGGCAGATGATTCTCTGTGCTGTTGTTGGAGGAAGATTGGACTTCAAAAAAATCCTGTTTTTTCTGGTTGAAAAGATTTGCCACACAATGCGATTTTTTTACTAATTTCCATCCTTCCTGAACTCTTCCTTTTTCCTTTGCAAATGTGTTATTAGCAGCAAATCTGGACACATATGGATGTGTGTGTGCTGGAGGCGTGTAAATAATTGCATTTAGTGAGTGCAACAAGCCCCAGTCCTGCACCCCCAACCTGCAGTTCGGGGCATTTGTTGGGGGAAAACAAAGGATGAAATTGCCATTAGAAAAAAAGCAATGGGCATTTATAGAGAATAAATAATGTCATCAATCCAGGGATGGTGTAGAAAATGGCACTGGATTATTACAAAGAAAACATGCTCCAAACCCTGGTAACAGCCAGCAAGTCTCAGTGAGCTGTGGCGTGACAATAAATCCACATGGACAGCACAGCCTGGTGGAGCGAAAATGGCAGGAGGGACTAAATATGGGAAATCCTTTTGTTCAGATTAAAATGTCCTTTTAATATCTGTTCATTGAGGAGGGGGAAAAGAAGAGGAATATTAAACAATAATTAATTTCTTCCACTGGAAAGATGTAAACTTAATTCATTTTTTCACTGGTACATGGAAAGAAGATTTGAGTTTGCACTTGGTTTTCAATAAATAAAAGATGTCTAAAATACATGAAGATAGAAAATAATTATTTGTGTACATTTCTGGGTTTTTCTACTGCCTTAGTGTCTGGAGGAGATGCTGCTCTGACTTTATTTCCTCCGTAACTTTAATTCTGCAACTTTTCAAAACACAAAAAAAAGGTGTTGCATTCTGTATCACTTAGAAATAAGCTGGTTTTCCCTCTTGGAAATCTCCCACTCAGTTGTTTTGCCACTCTCAATCAGATATAATGATTTAAGGTGTCTTGCTCTTTATATCAAAATATTAAGTGTACTCAAAGCTCTGTATCCCCTTTCCCGTGCCATCTGCTGTACATCCCTATCCAAGTACAGCATCTCCATTTCAGTACTTTGCTTGCTGCATATCTGCCAGATAATTCTATAATTATTTAGTGTTCCACACTAAGCCTCAGCTTTCTTTCTGCTGCATTTGTATCCTTTTATATTTCCCTTTTTTCCATTGCCTATGTTCATTATAGGGCTGTGAATGTCAGCTGGGTATGCCAGGCTGATCCCGTGAATGTGCTGGTGGCTCCTCTCCCACAGCAGATCCTTGTCAGAGCTGCCTGGTCTAGACTGACACAAAGCTCGGGGTAAAGCAGGGTTTTAATGACCCCACACGATTTCTGATCACATCCTCAAGCCAGTACATTGATGCTCCTGAAGGAAATATTGCCTGGAGCTGTTCCCTGCCCCTTTACAGACACTCTCCCTCTGAAAGCTGTGGAGGTGGTGGCTGACTCCCAGAGAGTGGAATATTCACACCTTGTGGGTAAGATTTCCATGTTGTCTTTTATGTTCCCCATCCAGATATATTTTGACAAGACATGGGAGCTAGGTTTGGCAACAAGGCAGTAATGTGGGGCTCTCTCCAGCTGGGACAGTTTCTTTCCTCCTTTCCCTCTCCCCCTGTATTTCAATGCAGGTTCATGGGAGGGAAGTTGTTGTACAAAGAGCAAATGTGCATTTTCAGCAGCAAGAGTAGGAGCTGTTGTTGGCAGTGAGTACATGGAAGCAGTGAAGGGATCCCTCACCAAACAGTCCAAGCAATGGTACAAAAATGGGGGGTGCAGTAATTTCAGCTTCCTCCAAGTTCCATGTGATGGTGCTTTACCCACATTATATAATGTGTGACTCTGTGTGACTCTGTGTGTGTGTGTGTGTGTGTGTGTGTGTGTGTGTGTGTGTGTGTGTGTGTTTGTGTGTGTGTGTTTTTGAAAGGAATTAAAGAGTCCCCTAGGGATTGAAGACTAGGAAGCCTTTACCTGTCTCCAAATTAACATCTCCTACAGCCTGTTTTAGACTTGAGGCTGTCAGAGCAATCTCATCCTCAGTGCAAGACCATGGTCAATATCCTCCTGGGCTTCCCTCAGCCTCCCTAGCACTGTCTCTGACTGGAATCTCTGTCTCTGGAATCTCTGCCCTGCTAGCATGTCTGTGATGTAGGATTACAGAAGGGTTTGAGTTGGAAGGGACCTTAAAGATCATCATTCCCTTTCCATCCACAGCCTTGCAGGCAGCAGTTTTGTTTGAGAGTCTCTAGAGTCTCCCACCACAGACTACTCTGGGCCTGTGAGCCTGAACTTCTTCCTTGCACATGTTGTGGATCATCCCGGACTGCTGGAATAGCAGGAAACGCTCCAGAGAATTTTCTTTGCACAGGTATTGGCAGCAGCAGGTGCTTGACACCCTGGCTCCCAACATTGTCTGTGCTGGGAGATTTTGTAGACTCTCAGACAAAAATGCAGCAGAGACGTGGCCCACAGGGCCATGCATGGAATAGGAATAATGTTCTTTAAGGTCCCCTCAAACCACTCTGTGATTCTACACCACGGAGACCCCAGCAGAGCGGAGATTCCAGACACAGGCACAGTGCTGAGGAGGCTGAGGGGAGCACAGGAAGATGTTGACCATGGACTGGTCTTGCACTAAGGATCAGATGACCCTGGCAGCTTCAAGTCAAAAATAGACAATGGGAGATGTTACTTTGAAGGCAACAAAAGGCTTCCAAGTCTTTAATCCCTAGAGAGGATTGGGGTTCCTCCCACCCACTCCCTCCTGCTGCTCCTACCACGAAGCTTATTCCATCAACCTTTGCCTTACACAAAGAGTACATACCCACTGCCCTGTACAAAAGGTAGGAAAACCCACTGTTTGGTGATTCCAGTGGATTTTTTCCACCCAACTCGTGTTGGGAAAAACATTTCAGGAAAATAAAACCACAACAAATTGAGGTCACAGGAGAGCTTGCCAATTCAAACTGCTCAGTGGCCTGGATTTATGATTTTTTTTCTTTTCCAATTAACTTCACCTTCCCTAAGTGGGGATTTCACACCCCTCGTGTTAAGTAAATTGGTGTCTGGATTTTTATGAGCTGTGGCAGGAAAAAGTAGCCAGTCAACCAAGAAAAATCCCGAGCTTTTGGATGGAGGCACCCAGGATTTCAGGTTCACATCTGAACCAAAGGAATGCTTGTGGGACGCCCTTTGATGAGTAAAGACAATAATTTTGATGCAATTTATAATGAAATATTGTTGTGTATCTCCGTTCTTCCAGAACCTCCCCCTGCCACTGGAGTTTCATGGGGGTTATTTATGCATCGGTGATATATTCTGAATGCCTCACTAACATTGACGGATATTACACTTGATGTTTTTCCTTATGTCCCTTTGGTGGTGCAAATGTGAGAAAGGGCAATGAACTTTCAATGACTCTCTTGTAAAAAAAAAAAAGATTTTTTCCATCGGGTTCAAAAGTTCAGCGCGTCAAGAGAAATCATCTTCTTGGCGCCATTGCGCGAGGGGCAGGCGTATTTTGGGGAAGATTTTGTCTTACAGTGAGAGATAATTATTCTGGGGTGCAAGTTTGGTAATTGTCACCACCAATTGGTTTTCACACGACCATGTTAATAAATTATTTGTCATGTTTTTATCATCCTTCATGACCCACAGGGTGGGTTTGCCATGCTCAGAATCGCTTGTGTTGAAGGACAAAGAGCTCTTGGTGCGCCATTCATTGTAGTAAGAGCGCCTCGGGGTCCCTCAGTCTGTGCTTTGCTGAGGTTGGAAGAGTCAAAAAAACGAGGTCTTTGCCTTGACAGCAGCAGGCATGATGGGAAGGAAGCATGGAGAAAGAGCACAGCGAAAAATCCCAACAATTTCGTCCCTCTCTGCAAATTCTTGCTGAACTCGGGGCTTGGGCCTTTCCAAAGGCAGCGTTTCCTCAAAGCATGCTCATTGGGAGGAACTGAAGAGCAGTTATGTCTAAAAATAAATGTGTTGGCAGGAAAAGTCTATTCTGGAAAAAAGCCATCATTTTGGGTGGCTAAATAAAACCCCAACCAGCTTCTGTGCATGTGGAGGAAAAAAAAAAACCAACAAAAAACCCAAATGCAAACTGCAGTATAGTTAATAGGATCAGCTTTCTGTAGAAGGTGGCTTCTCTGGACAATGGGCCATGGACTTAAACAGAATCATAGAATCCCAGACCAGTTTGAGTTGGAAAGGGAAAGCCCATCTTATTCCAGCCCCTGCCATGGGCAGGGACATCTTCCACTATGCCAGGTTGCTCCAAGACCCATCCAATCTGGCCTTGGACACTTCCAGAGATGAAGCAATCCCCATCACACTGCACAAATCTGGACAGAGAACCCCTGATGGTCACTCTGATCATCATCCAGCCTCATTATGGGACCTCAGCAACAAATGCAAGGCTCCTCCCCAGCCAATGACATTTTCTCCATGAACCAGTGCGTGTGCAGGGTGTAACAGGGTGGTTTTGTCCAGTGATATCTGTCAGGCCAATGTTGTCCCACTGCCCAATGCCTGTTGGACAAGGGAATGTGGAGATCAGTATTGGGACAGAAATGTTCTTCCCACTCCATCCCATTCTCCTCCTGACTGATCCTGGCTTTGAGACCCCTGCCACTGACCTTAGATGAGTCCTGATAGAAATGGCTGAAGCAGGATTGTTTGTGACAGGAGCATCCTAGAAAGCCTTTGGTAGTAATTGCATTGTCCTGTGTGCACAACAGCTCCAAAGGCAATCTGCTTCTTGCTCAAATAAAACATGCAGCTGGTGCCGCATCTGAGCACCCTTAAAGCCTTAAGTAACTGGCAGAGACAACCATCTGCCCCTGCACAAGGGGCTGGGAGTGAGGCTCATCCCACACCACCACAGATGTGTTTGCAGGCACACACATTTATTTTAAAGAGGAAGGTAAAGCCAGATGCACTTGAGCAGCCTTCTCACTTGCTCAGGTCTGTCCATGCACTGTAACATCCCAGAGTCTGAATCAGGCCAGCTCCCTCATCAGAGAGCATTGGATTCTCTCAGTCATGCTGAAAAGTCACAAGTCCTGCTGAGGGAGATGTGGACTTCAGGTGAGATGTCTGCCAAGAGCTTGATCCCATTGCCGATGAGGCAAACCATGACCTGGGCAATATCCGAGGGTTGTGCCCAGCAGATTGAGGGAAAGTAACTTCCTCTCTCATCAGTGCTGGGGAAGACAGATGGGACTTAATGTGGCCAGTTTTGGGGATTGTTTTCAGCTTCCGGAGGGATATGGAGAAAAAAGAGAGAAGCCAGAGGGGGATAAAAAGGGTCAGACCCGGGTTCCAGGCCCATGGGCAGGCACAGAATTGAGTTGGGTTAACCAGGGGGTCTCCAAGGAGCTGCTGCAGTATCCCAAGGCCATTACAGAGAGGACGGAGCCCAGTTCTCAGTGGTGCTAAACAACACAGCAGGAGACAGTAGCCAAACATTGCTGATGAGGTGGTTCACTTTGGACACCAGTAGCAGCCCATTCCACTGCACTGCAGTATGAGGTGGGGCCTCATACCCATGACAGGTGAAAACTTTGATCATCAAAACCTTCCTTTGGTTACTCATCGATCTGGTGTGACAAAGTCTTGTCCTGCTACTCTCTTCCAACACTTTGACTTCCATTCTGATCCTCTCTTTCTCCCTGAAAACTCCAGAATGCCACATTTGCGCCAAATTTACAATTTCATCCCATTTTCTGTTTTGCACTTCTCTTTTTAACTTCCCCAGTGCAATCTTATGCAAATATCCAGATTTTGTATCTCTAACTTGGCTATCTCTGCAATCTGTGACCTATTTTTCAATCAGATCTTCTTTAACACACCAGCAGTATCCTCTGGACCCGGATGAATGTGCCTTGACCACTATACTGGAAATAGGGATTTCTGCTGGATGCTTTGCAGTACCATCCACATGTCACAGAGTTCTGACTGGGAGCTCAGCAGCTTCCTTGTGTTGATCTAAACCATTCTCCCTCTGTGAGTGTTCTTGATTGCACAGGAAGAGACTGTGCTGCTCCTTAGGGATAACACATTCCTAAATTTCTGCTTCCAGGTCACAATACCTGCAAACAAACCCTCCTTCAGTGACAGCAACAGGGACACCAACAGTAACAGGGATGTTCTCTGGGAAACACCTCAGCTCCTATCAGATCACCAAGAACATCTTGGCATCCAGGCAGACCCAAACCTTCCTCAGGACAAAGGGTGGCTCCTGCTCCCTTTTCTGTGTTTGTTCTCTTTGTGATGTGTCACAGAGAGCTCTCCCAGCCCTTTCTGAGCTCAAGGGGTGGCACTTGGATCTGGAACTGATTTACACTCCAGCATGGCATCGTGTGACTCTTCAGGGGCCTTCACATCTCCCTTGATATGAATCTTTTGGCAACAATGTTCATTGGAGGGTCTGCAGGTATCTGCTGGTACCCAAGTGTTTCAGGAAAAAGGGCATTGGTTGGATGTTGCTTCTGTGTTTGCTGATGCTGCATGTCTTGGAGAAAAGCTGGAACATTTGACTTCCACAGTAACTTCTCCTTACATAAGCTGGTGTTCCTTGACTCTATCTAGGGATGAGGCATCCTGAGAAAGACTTCAGGACAGCCCAAACACATAGTGTTAGCAGAACTGTCCTTGCCACAGCCGGCCACAAAAACACAGATTGAGTGGATGTTGGAGTGGCTCTAGGACACACGCACCCCCTTGGACTCCTCCAACCTGCTTTGGCTTGGGCAGAAGAATCCCACAGTCCTATCATAAAATCAGAAAATGGTTTGAGTTGGAAGGGACCTTAAAGGTCTTTCTCAGCTGGCACTTCCACTCCACCTGCACCATACCAGGTGAGACAGCTCCTGTTCACAAATCCTCACACCTTCTGGGAGAGCCCTGTGTCCCATTTTTTTGCAGTGCAGGAAAAACTTCATCTTCTCCATCATACCACCAGTCAAACCATTCATCTAGGACTGCATAAACTCTGTGGAAAAATTCAGATGGGAATCTCTGGCTTCAGGAGACAAGATTTCTCTGGGATGTTCTCTGTTATGGCTGAGCAAGACATTTCACAAGTATATCAACACGTGGTGTGCAGAGACAGCTGTCTGTTTGCATCCCTGGCACATTTGGGAAAGCTTTTCCTGGGAGATAGGTTCAGCTGCTGGTGGTACCGCACTGGCTCAGCAGAGCAGCAGATTGCCTCTGTTTGGAAAGTGGGAAAGTCACTCCCAACACTTGCCGAGACGTTTGCAAAACGATTGTGCTCATCTTCATAAATTGAGCTTTGAAGGGTTTTTGGCTGTAATGAGCCAGTTGCAGGGAATGTGAGTGCTAGTGAGAGAGATGGAGTTTAAATTTTTGAGCAGCAGAGTGATTGGGCAAAAAAAAAAAACACCCAAAAAAACAAAACAAAACAAAAAAAACCCAAAACAAAACAAAATATTTTGAAGACCATATTTACCAGCACCAAAGTTCAGCAGTTTCAGAGCAACCTTTGTTGGTTGCTGTTTGGGGGCCAGCTCTGTCCCTGGTCATTTTTTTCTTCTTGGTTAGTGCTCCGTGACTGATGAGGATCTCAGTAAAACACAAATTGATTTGCTTGGCTTTCATGGTCACCTCTGGACTGTAATTACTCAGGCAGGAAAAATTAATTAGTCCAGTGTGGGCTGACTGCTGCTCTCCAAGCGCTGCTGAATCTTAATTGGAGAGCTCCAGAGAAAGGTGCTGATTCACACCATGGCACGATGGGGTGGGGATTTTTCCAGGGACAGAGGGTGGAGGAGTGAAGGGGGCTGAAGGTCAAGAAGAGATATGTTTTCTGTTCCACCATCAGCAGCTGGATTTTCTTTCCTCTCCTCAGCTGTGATAATGAGACTGTGAAAGACAATTTGCCCCTTTCGAGCAACAGCTGAAATGAGAGACTGTGGATTTGGTCATAAAATATCTGTATGGATCTTTCTGGAGAATGCAAAGCTCACTTGGAAAAAAATTAACCCGACAATTCAGTGAGAGTTGATCTCTGAGACACAGCAGTGATTAATCTCCTACCACTTTCCATGATGATGCCATTTGTGAGGATGATGTAGCACTGACATCTCTTAGATTCACAGAATCATAGAATTACTTGGATTGGAGGGGACCTTAAAGCCCATCTCATTCCACCCCACTATAGGCAGGGACAACTTCCACTTTCCCAGGCTGCTCCCAGTCCTGTCCAAACCGGCCTTGGACAATTCCAGGGGTCCAGGGGCAGACACAGCTTCTCTGGGCAGCCTGTGCCAGCGCCGGCCCACCCTCACAGGGAAGAATTCCTTCCCAGTATCCCATCTCAATCTGCTCTTTTTCAGCAGAAAGCCATTTCCCCTTGAATGGCTTTTCAGACTCACTCTGCTGTGGTTGGGACTGTGCAGACATGAGCCACGGGCACAAACTCCCAATAGTTCATGACAAGCTCATGGCAATAGGAATGGTTTGCTGTTGCTGAGCTATTTTCATTTTAGCATCTGTCTGCTCCTCTCTGTTCCACAGTTGTTTGGTGCAATCTGATGCAGCAAGGTCCCTTTAGCTGTGCAGTGAAAGAAATACTGAAGGTGCTGGTTTGTGGAGGATCAGACAGTGAAACACTGCTCAGCCCTCACTTGAAAACTGGCATTGGAGACTGCCTGAGAAAAAGATAGGGAAATGAAATTCAGCAAAGACAATTTTCCAGACAGTTTTCAGCGATTACTGCAGCTTGGCTGTGGGCTTGCTTCACTTCCCTGGTGTCCCTACCCAACAGCAAACAGCACAGTGAGAGCCAAACAGAATTTTCTCAGAGCAGATCAGCCATGCTCACAGATTTGCTAATTAAATTAAGTCTCGTTAGCAAAAAATCCTTTACTAAGCTCTAAATATTTCCATTTTGGGTTTTGTTTAGGAGGATCTGAGGCTTGCTGCACTAAATCTCCAGTGAGGATGTGGTGCACCCCTGCCTGCCTTCATGATCATGGCACAGAGCCTGGCATGTTGCTCATTAGTGCAGCAGACACCTACATCACCTTTACTGCTCCTGTTCACTCAGAAATTTATTGTCTCAGAAGTACAGTTTTATTGAGAAAAGATAGAAATCCTGTTTTTCTGGCCAACTCCATGTCTAATTTACTGCTCCCAGGCTGACTGCTCAGGCTGCAATAGGTAATGTCCCTCTACATTAAAGTAATTGCCAGATGGGAGGAGGGGGTCACTCCTGGTTTGTCATTCACAACATTTCTGAACTTCAAATCATAATCATTTTAATCCAGAGACCAAATCTACCCCTGGCTGCCTATTCGCAGTTCAAATCTCCCACCAAAGCCTTGCATTTTCCAAATGAGAATATATCTTCAGCTAACCAGTGCCACCATATCTTCTTCCTCTGCCCACTGCTTTTAAAGGTGGGGGAAAAAAGCTTAAAGTTCAGCAAAACCCTGAGAAGATGAGAAAGGGCCCTGAAAAACGCAGGTGTGGTTTGATACACATCAGTACAATGTGCTGTTCTTTCCAGGTAAGAATCAATATTCTAGAAAAAATTGGGCAGGAAAAATGAAGCTTGGTGACAACACTGTACAAGAGACCTGGGAAGCAGTAATGGGTCCTAAGGTGCATGAACACATTGTTGCTGGAATAGAACACAGGGGGAAAAAGCATTTATATATCATAGAATCATGGAACCATAGAATCACACAGTGGTTTGAGCTGGAAAATAACTTAAAACCTATCTCATTCCACCTCCAGCCATGGGCAGGGACACCTTCCACTATCACAGGTTGCTCCAAGCCCCATCCAGCCTGGCCTTGGACAGTTCCAGGGACAGGGCAGCCACCAGTGCTCTGGGTAAACATCTCTCTGCCCTTTTCAGCGTGTGCAGTGATCATCGTGTTGAGCTCAGAAAGGGCAGGATCACAGTGGGAACGATACTGCCAGTTTAGAGAGCTGGGGGAAAGGCAGACCAGTTGGAGAGAGAACTAAGAGGCAGGCAAAAAAGGATTTGAGATGTTTATCCAGAGGAAGAGATGATTTACACAAATAGCCTTGGTTCCAAATCCATTATGGATAGGACAGAAACTACTCAGTTTCATTTGCATAACAGGATTTAGGTCAGAGTCAGCAGGGAGATTGTGGAATATTTTGATGTAGAGATTAGATGAATATTCATCTGGGGAGGTGAATGCGCAGAGTTGGACTAACAGGCTACAGATCCCCACAAATTCCTGCTCTCTGATTCCAGGGTTCTCCAATCCTTTGTAGGGTGGAACAGGAGCCCTGGGGTGGCCTGGGCCCAGGGGTTCCTATGGATGTGTTGGTTTGGCTTTGCCTTTTGCCCGTGACTTTCAGCTTCATCCCTGAGCATAGTCTGTCAGTCCTACAGGACAGCTTTCCAGGCAAGTTGGTGTTACTTGGGCATCATCCACATAATAAAACTCTTTTCTAGTGGTGGACCATCAACCCATATTTCATCTGAGAGAGATGGGCCCCTTTTCTGTCTTATAATGATCCAGCTGGGTCACCAGATTGACCTCAGTTCTGCTCTGGTTCCATTGTTTGAGTGCCTGAAATTTTTATATGAAAAGGGCTTTTCAATCCACATCATTTGTGCAGAATGAAACTATTTCTTGAAGAAAAATTCATTATCATTTAAACGCTCTTCTTTTCATAAACTTACTGGTATCTAAAATTGATATTTTAATCAAAGCATTACTAAACATCTATCAAACTAATTTAAATAATTACTGCTTTGCTGTCTTTACAGTAGACACAATTTTCTGTAAGCAAATGCAAATGAGCAGAGTGAATATTTCAAAAATGGTTTTATTAGCCTTAGAAGAAATCTTCCTTAAAATCTGATAGATTGTATAGAACAAGGAGCATATGTTGGATCCAGTTAATGGAAAGCATTTCATAATCTTGATAAAGAGCAATTTTCCCATTTTTTGCCAGTTTCCCTCTATCTAAAGCATTTCTTACATTAAGGACTTGATAATGGCCTAACCACCTTGTATTTCTTTCTAGTAGATAAAATGTCTTTCTGTTATTGTGAGCATTTTCACTCAAACATTTGCTCCTGCTTCGTGACACCAAACATGACTCAAGAGAGAAAAGCATTTTCTCCAGGTTGATGGGTTGAGCAGAGCAGTTCCTGTAGCAGTTTCACAGCAATGGTGAATTATAAAATCTTCGGGAAATGCTCCAGTATCAAATGAATGTTTTTTATTCCATCTTTGCCAGCAGCTCCACCAGGAGCTCTGCTTCCCTGGTATCATGTGTGTCACAGAGGATGACTGAGTCACAAGACTGTGATTCATTAAAAAAGGCACTAACTGTTCCACATGAGGCAGGTGGGGCAGAGGGATGAAAAGATGCAGAGGAAAGGGAGAACCAAACCATCTGTATCCCATAAGACACAGGGATTGCAGGGTTACTGCCAGGTTCCCTCAAGGAGGAACTCACAGTATCACAGAATCATTAAGGCTGGAAAAGACCTCTAAGATCATTGAGCACTGCCAGCACCATCAGAAATCCATGTCCCCAAGTGCCACACACCCTTTGAATACTTTCGGGGATGGTGACCCCAGAATGGTCCTGGGCAGCCTGTGCCAGTGCTTGACAGCCCTTTCCAATGAAAAAAAATTCCCAAATATTCAATATAAACTTTCCCTGGCACAGCTTGAGGCCATTTCATCTTGTTCTGTCCCTCATTCCCCAGGAGCAGAGCCCAACTCCCTCCAGGCTGTCCCCTCCTGTCTGGGAGCTGTGCAGAGCCAGAAGGTCCCTCCTGAGTGTCCTTTTCTCCAGGAGCTCACTCAGCTGCTCTGGGTGCCCCAGACCCTTTCCCAGCTCCATTCCCTTCTCTGGACCCGCTCCAGCCCCTCAATGTCTTTCCTGTCATGAGGAGTCCAGAACTGACTCCAGGATTTAAGGTAGGGCCTCACCAGTGCCCAGCACAGGGGACAGTCACTGCCTGGTCCTGCTGCCGCCCCATGGCTGGGACTGCCCAGGTGCCTTTGGACTTCTTGGCCAATGCTGTTGTAATATTTTGGCCATGTAATGAAAACCTCACTTCAAGAACACCCAGGTGCTTCACTGACTGCTCTGAGACCTCTGCAGCTGCTGAGGGAGTTGGGAAATTCTCTGTGGCACTAATCCAAACATTTGCCACTGAGGTATGATTAAGTGTCCACCAGATTTTAGGTGAATGCTGGCTTGACACCCATAGTGCACTTTATTCTTGAAATGGGAAGGTTCTTCTAATTCCAGTCCAAACTGGCTCATGATCTACCTCCAGCCATTGCTGCAGACCCACCTCTCAGGTCCTACTGATACATTCATAGGATTTGTGTTCTGTCTGTGACATGAGCATTTCACCCTGGAGGAATTACGAACACAAGGGACAGAACAACCTGGTGGAAGGTGTCTCTCCCTGTGGAAGGGGGTGGAATAAGATGGGCTTTAAGGTCCCTCTGACTCAAACCATTCTGAGATTCTTTAACAGCAGAAGTCTCAAATGAGTGTCAGAGCCGGTTGGTTCAGTGTTAAAAATAAAAAGCCATATGCAACGTATAAATGCTTAAAACTTTTCCACCTTCCTTATGCCTGTAGTTCATGCATTTTTATTTCTTAACTCTTGGTCCCTATTTTACAGAAAGTATCAAAAAAGACAGCCTTGCCTGAGACCCTCTAGGGACATGAGTCTGCTTTGTGCTCCTGTGTTGCTGTTGCACATGCAATGACACACACAGACACTTTCTGATAAGAAGGTACAAAACTATTTATTACAGCATCTGACTCTATATTTATAGTATTTCTATACAGACTAGGGATTGGGGAGAAGGTTGACACCTCTCCCATCCCATTGGTCAAGACAACTGCCTATCAGTTGTTTTTTACTCCAAGAGAATGTATGTAAACAACCTCGTATTAACATAAACATGTTTCTAATTATAACACTCATGTGTGAGAAAGAACTACGAACTATAAAAAAACATCACACTGTAAAGTGTACCAGAAAACTGAAAAAAATCAGGGCAACACTCCTGAATGTCTCCTCATTCAAAAGGTGACCCATTTTAAAGAGTGAGTTCCAGTTCTTCTGCCAGTCTTGGCAGCACTTCCCAATTTGGTGTCACATCCCAGTCATGAAGCTCAGATTTAAGTTTTAGTCTTTGTTCACCATCCCATACTAAAGAGATTTCCCTTTGCAGTTAGCTTTTTCCTAAAAGGAGTTTTCTCTACAGAGATCTCTCCCAGTAGACTTTTCCCCACAAGTCCATGTCCTGTTGGATTCAGAACTGTCTCTGAGCACCACCATTCCCTTCTGGAGTAATTCCTTCTTCAGTGGAAACACTTGCAGACTCCTTTTATTCACTTTCAGCTCCAGAGCCCGAATCCATGGCTAATTTATTAGGATCTCACAGAAAGTGAGAGGGATTTAGTTCATGTACATCCTATGCATGGCAGCACTGATCCTACCAGGAAATGCTGCTAAATTATCCAGAAAAAAATTAGCTTTGTTAAATTATCTTGTACTTAATATATTTCTCCCTGCTCCTCTGGCTTTATCTGTTCTTGTTCCATAACTTTGACATCCAGCTAAGAGCTTACATTTATGTGAACTATGCTTCACCCTCTTCTTGACAAAGGTGTTTTACATGTTACCCCATTATGGGGATTAGCCCTGATTTCCATAATCATTATCCATGGTCCTCACTCAACCTGTTGTTCAGACAGTGTTGTATTGGTCCAGGTAGAAATAATTGTTTTATTTTTCACTTGAATCAGGCCAAATTGTTGCTTCTCCTCAGATGACGTCAGGCCTCATGACCCAACCTAATTTACCCTGGGATTTCTGTTAATGCCCTATCAAGGGCATCACCTTGATGATACTTTTAGTTGTGGTAAATAAGATTTTCAGGCTTGGCAACAGGTAACTTCTGTTCCATTTTTGTTTCAAGTGTGCAACTGTCCTCATTTTCTCTTGGCTCCCCTTGGTTTTTATGGCTTAAGTGCCATTTACTATTATTAATTTTAATTTCCTATGTGAGGTGGGTTTTTGGTCATTCTAACTTTCTTTTTCAGTTTGTAACCACTCAAACATTCCTCTTCTCACTGTTCTCTCTCCCTTTTGAATTTTGAATTTTAAGTACCTGTGCCTTCTTTGCTCACAGATCCCAGAGCCGCTTAGTCAGACTCAATAATTCATTTCCTTAGATTTCAAAGTTTGCCTTTCTAAGCTTCCTAGCCTTCATTCTAGACCTACTTTTGCCCATTTTGAAAGTTAAAGTGAGAAAAGGCATCTCAAGATCGCACTTTATTCAAATTTTACTACTCTTATAACCACACAGGAGCAAGGTTTAAAGCAGTGTTATACTTGTCTTTTGCAAAGAAATCCATCACCTAAAATATCTGAGCCAATATAAGCAGTAATTACCTTTCAATCCATTTTTAAAACGTTAAAGGCTCCCATAATTCCCATCAATGCCCATGCATTTGATAACTGTAGGGGACTAATCCTGATTAGTTTGGAGGTGGGAGTGCAGAGGAGGCTGTTGAGACTTTTCTACCCTGTCCAGCCTTCCCCTCTGGCCCTGTTGTACCCCTGCCATAGCTCAGTATTTCATTTCCCCACACTCTCCTTGCTGACACAAGGCACCACCTCCCTCTATCCACTGGTTTCCAGTATCCCTGAGGTTCCCATTACCTGTGAGCCTTCCATGGCTCTGTTCCAGCCTTTTACCTGCCACAATCCTGTGCCAGGTGCTGTAGGATGACCCTGCTTAGAGGGAGGTTGGCCCAGAGGACCCCACTGTGGTCTCTTCCAAAATGACCCTCTCTGGGGCTCAGAAGAGTGACTGCTGCAAACTCCGGTACAGGAGCAGCTCAAAGTGTCCCTCAGAGTTGGGTCTTTTGTTACATTATCACCAAGTGTCACTTTTAACAGTCACGGGGTGTTGGGTTCGCTCCTTGATATTTGCCTTTGTGTTGAGGGTCCAGCATCTACTCAGTCCACACCATGGCCACCACTTGAGGCCTTGCTCTGCCCCTTTACCCTCCTGGGAATCAGAGAATCCAACAAGTCATTAGATGGGATAGGTTGGGTTGGAAGGGCCTTAAAGTCCATCCAGTTCCACCCCTGCCATGGGGAGGGTCACCTGCCAGTGTCCCAGGTTTTTCCAAGCCCCCTCCAACCTGGCCTTGGACACTTCAGGGATGGGGCAGCCACAGCTGCTCTGGGCAGCAGCAGGGCCTCGTGGGGCCCAGGAGACCATTCTGAGGCCATGAATGGTCACAACTCTTGGACCCAAGGCTCTGATGTGGCACAGCGAGGCCTAATGGGGCCCAGGCAACCAAAGGACATCATGGAACCTCATGAAACTGAGGCTGGAATCTGAAACAGCATCTACTCATGGAATGCAGGAGACTATTGTGAGGTTATGGAACCCAGTGGAACCAAGGCTCAAATGTGACACAGAGGAGCCTCAGGGAACCAAGGTAAAGTTTTGGAACCTCATGGAACCAAGGCTTCAGTGTGACACAATAGAGCCTTATGGGGCCCAGGAGACCGCATTGAATTCTGCCATGGAATCTAAAGTGACACATCAGGGGGCCTTATGGAAGCCAAAACCATAGTGAGGGTATGGAACTGCATGTAACCAAGGCTCTAATTAGACACAGTGGGCACACATGGAACCCAGGAGATGCTGTGAGGTTATGCTAATTCAGAGAACCAAGGCTCTTCTGTGTCACAAGGGTCCTTACGGAACTTAGGAGACATAGTGAGGCCATGAAATATCTTGGAACAAAGGCTCCAGTGTGACACAGCACAGCCTCTTGGAACCCAGGAGACCACTGTGAGGTTATGGAACCCAGTGGAACCAGGGCTCTAGTGTGACTCAGAGAAGCCCCATTGAACCAAAGATACCATAGTGAGGCTATGGAACCTCATAGAACCAACATTCCAGGGTGATGCAGTGGGGCCTCAAGGAGCTCAGGAGACTCTGCTGAGGTATTGGAACCTCATGAAAGCAAGGCTCTCATGTGTGCTACTCTCATGAGTGCCAGGGCCTCCCCACCCTCACAGGGAAGGATTTCTTCCCAATATCCCATCTAACTCTGCCCTCTGGCAGTGGGAAGCCATTCCCCCTTGTTCTGGAACTCCAGGCCCTCATCTCAAGTCCCTCTCCTGCTCTCTTGGAGCCCCTTTAGGCTCTAGAAGGGGCCCTGAAGTGTCCCTTCACTTCTCCACACTGGACACCCCCAGAATTCCCAGCCTTTTCTCACAGGAAGGGTATTCCATCTCTCCAACCATCCATCCTCTATGAAAGACAACTTCCGAACCCTAAATTGACATTGGCTTTAGAACATCATACAAAATTAAAGGGCTTTTATCTTTTCATACTCTTCTTGCTTGGAACAGGGAAGGATTTTCCTCAGCTTTCTAGCAAAGCTCTGAAATCCTGTGCCATCTTCTGCAATTTCATGGTCTGTTATATTCTTTTTTCCAGTGCAGAAGTCACCATGAATAGTGTCAAAGTACCAGAAACATGACAATGAAAATGATATTTTGATGTAGATGGATATAAGAAATGTTCACCTTTTCCAGACAGAAGTAGCAAAAAAAAAAAAAAAATCTAAGCCCAAAATGCCAGAATCCTAAGAATTAGGAGAATTGGCATTTTTTGTAAAGCTGAGATGTTGTCCATTCCCCCATCTGGGTGGGCAAAGCACTGGAGGCCTGGGTGGTTTCAACTGACAGCTGAAAGCCTCAATGACTTTCCTCTGTGCCTCGGTTTCTCCTCCCACTCTCCCTGTCCCCCTGTCTCTTTACATCCCTGTCTCTCAAAGTGGTTTGGACATGTCCATGCATCACCACCACAATGTGGTTCCAGGCCCCTCCAAGGCATCTCCACCCCACAAACAACGAGCAGTGATGGTGAGTGTAATTCCTATAGTCAAACTGCTGCAGCCCAGCATCATTAGCTGTGCCCTGAGAAAAAGAACCTTTTAATCAGTGTGATGTATCAGATGTGCCTTTCCTCACTGTCACTGGAGATCTGACAAACCCTTCCTTCATGCTGCTTGATTAGAGACACCATGGCAGGCACTGTGACTCCTGGCACCAGGGCACCAGGGCAGTGTCTCACCAGGTCTCCTGTGTTCCATCCCTCAAGAGCAGAATGTCTGAAAATCTGCCACCTGTAGAAGATTTGTTCCCTCCTTGTGGGTTCCCAGGTTGCTCCATTCTCTTGGTTCCCTCTCAGCTGAAGCTTAGTTTGGTATGGTTTTGGTTCTGCTCCAGAGAGCACTTGAGCATGTTACCAGTCTGTTTTTCCTATTTAAAGTCCTCTTTATCATCTGGTATTGGGATTGTTCTGGTATCAGTCACACTGAAGATGAAGTTCAGACATGAGGCTTGCTGTAAAAACATCACTGCAAAGAGACAGGAACAACAGGCCCTTCATTCAGTCACATAAACTTCTGGTTTCTCTAAATCCCTGTCATTTCAACCTGCCAGTACCAGAGGGGAAGCAAACTCTGGCCAGGCACCAGCACAGGGGTTCAACGAGGCTGTGGGACTGGGAGTGGTCAAAACATGATTGGACAAGACTCAAGCAGCAGGATGGGTCTTTAAAGACCTGCTCAGATTATGGGGTGACCACAAGATCTCCATGGGTCCTTTCTAATCTGGGATTTGTCTTGTATTATATGAAATTAAAATAGATTTACCATTTGTCATTATTCCTGTCTCGGGAAACATCTGACACCTGGAAATGGTAATTACAGTGCTGACAACTTTCATGGAGAAGGCAAGGGGCCTCATATTTACACTATTTCTACTGAAAGATTTCTCAGATACATCTGTCATTTCCTAGTTCTTCCCTGTAAGGGAGGTGAGGCCCTGACACAGGGTGCCCAGAGAAGCTGTGGTTGCCCCATCCCTGGAAGTGTCCAAGGCCAGGTTGGACACAGTTTGGAGCATCCTGGGGTAGTGGAAGGTGTTCCTGCCCATGGCACAGGGTGGGAATGGGATTAACTTTAAGGTCTTTTTCAACCCAAACCATTATGGGATTCCTTTTGTTGTTTTGGTTCCGTTGCATTTTTTTTCCCTCGGAATTCCAAAAGTTGCACAACACCCTCCTGGATGGGATACCTGAAATAATTCAGACCCATTGAGCTTTAGTTATTTGCCATAAAAGATGCTGTGCTTCAACATCTCGCCATCTTCAGTGAAGGTAATACCAGCTCCTCTTTGAATCCTGCTTTTCTCCATGCACCAGAGTGCAGATAATCACACACCTTCTTTCCTCTTTTCCCAATATTCAGAATATTCTGTTTGCTTAGGTGAACACACAAGAAACTGCAGTACCTACAACATTTTTGTGTGTGTGTCTTTCAACTTTTTTAAGGTGTGAATTCATGGACAGTCCTCATTCCCCAGAGCTCCAGAAGCCAGAAGGAGACATCAAACTTAGTGACTGCCATGACTTTTCCTGAGCAGGACTATTCCAGCCCAGAATAGCATCAGGTTGTTGGATCTGGCAGGCAGACTGGAATAAAAATACTCCTTGTTCTTATCCTTTTTCAGATAAAATATCTGTGGCTTGTTGTTTGTTTTTATTTTTTAAGAGAAGTTTATTTGGGAGTTTATGGAAAAGGATCAAGGAAATCTATTTGAAAGCTATGTACGATTCAGAACCTTGTTACAAAAGACTGTTGGATGTTTGGTATCTCCTATGTTTTAAAACATGTTTTCCATTGACAATAAAATTAACATTGGTTTTAATATTTAATTAAAGCCTATAAAAAACAACAGTGAGAAAACCCTTTTCTTACCTCTGCTCCTCTGGGAAGCAAACTTCCATTGCAGTTCTTTGGTTTGTATCTTTTAATGAAATCAGTTATTATGACTCATTTCCCTCTCTCCTATACCTATTTCTTTTCCTTATATTTTTTTTGAAGAACCTTATAAAAAGTGTTTTCAAAATCCTAGGAAATGACATGACTTTGGGTCACCTTGCTCTTTAATTTTATTTAATTTTCCAGGTTAACAAGACATGCTTCTCCCTTCAGCAGCTCTGATGGCTTGACCCAATCAAACTACTCTGCATTTATCTAAATGCTGGATTATTTGATTCTTAATTAGACTGTTTCTCTGAGACTGCCGTTCCTGACACCAGTGGGCAACTTTCTAATCTTCTTGGTAATTGCTGCTGGTTCGGATACAATGACTGATGCAAAGTCCACCGGAAAAGCAGCCTCAGGAACTACTTGAAAACCCATGTGGAAATATCTTTTGCTCCTGGTTAGCAGCTCCTTTCACAGTTCCATGGCTTTGGCTTTAATGGTTGAAAGTTTTTTCAAGGTCAGATTCATTTTTTTGAAAAAAACAAACCAAAATTTAAAAAGAAACAAACCAGGACAAGAGCAACCAAAAAACCCAAACCAGCCAAAAATCCACACAAAAATACCTGAAGCAATCAACACAGACCTCAAAAAACCCAGAAAGTTATGCTTGCAAAGGACAATTACATTTTTTATTATTCCCCCTATGGACTGGGTGACATGTTCCTCTTCCCTTTCCTCTCTCCAGGTGCACCTTTTGTTTGCAGAAGTATCGTCCTTGTCCTACTTTTCAAAATGCACAGGGGTTTTGGGACTAAATAGCCAAAGAAGGAGATCAAACCCCCTGCGCACCCAGCCAGTCAGGGATGGGATACAGATTTCTGTGTGTAGTATTCCCACTTGGAAGGTTTGCTGTCCTGTGCATTTGCTGTCTTCTGGAATTTGCGGAATCATGGAATCACTGAGGTTGGAAAAGCCCTGTAAGATCAAGTCCATTGCCCAGCACTAGCATGGTCACTGTTAAAGGTCCCCAAATGCCACAGTTACAAATTTTTTGCACCCTCCCAGGGATGGTGACTACACCACTGCCCTGGGCAGTCTGTGTGTTACAATCGTGGGGGATGGAGACACGACATGACATGGGGCTTTGTGCAGTAGAGAGCTTCAATGGCTTCTGCAGCTTTTGTATACTCTACTTGAAAGATTCTGCATTCAAACTTGATTGGCTATGATTGGTTACCACTGAGCTTATTGACTAATAGCTACCTGCTTATGTTCATGTTAGGGATTGGCTTTCTTTAGCCAAACCCCTCCTCCTGTCTTAAAGCATACAGTCACAGCTGTATGCTGTCATATCTGTGCCAATGCCTGACCACTCTTTCCATGAAAAAAAATTTCCTATTATTCAATCTGAACCTCCTCTTACACAGCTTGGGGTCACTTCCTCTTGTCCTGCTCCTTGTTATCTGGGGTTGGTCTTCATCCTAAGAAATGAGACAGGAGCAACATGTGCAGAATCCAGATGTTCCATGAACCAAATGATATTTTTCCATTTCCCATTTCCACAGTTTTATGCTTAAAGCTGTGGGTAAACTGTCTGAAAACATTAAAAAGAAGGAGCTGAAGGTATTATTTGCATACTCACTGTGTGTGGAGCGATGCAGAACCAGGAACAATGGGCAGCAGGTGCAGCTGTAACAACTCTGGACCCACAGGTTCTGGTGGCAAATTCCAATTTCTGGCTCAGTTCCAGGTGTGCCTCATTCCAAGCAGGATTTCCTGGCCAGAGGTGTCTGAGACAGGTTGCTTTGCTGGATCAAGGGCTCACCATCCACTCTGATAGGCTCAGATATTGGTGTTCCTCACGTAATGTCTTGTAAGGAAAATTGCAGGGGGATGTTTGGTAGTGGTGGAAAAGGACGAGGCACACAGGTTGACCAAGGAAAAGGATCTGTGCAGGAGAGAAGAGCACCACAAGAATGTTCAGAGAAGCTGTTGCTGCCCCATCCCTGGAAGTGTCCAAGGCCAGGTTGGATCAAGCAACTTTGGAGCAACCTGGGAGAGTGGAAGATGTCTCTGCCCATGGCAGGGGGTGGAACGAGATGTTCTTTGCTGTCCCTTCCAACCCAATCCAGTCTGGGATTCAGTGGCTCTGAGGAGGAGACATTAGGGAAGGAGACAGCCACTGGCCTTAGAGCATAAATTCCATCTTTCAGTGTGGGAATAGGGGGATTGGAGTTCTGGGATCCACAGAGATGGGTTCCACATTTTGCACAGTGCTACAATGGCTTCTCTGGCTTTGGGCTGAGGCTTTTCATCACCTACAATGGGCTGCAAAGACAATTCCTTTTGGGGCAGGGAAAGGGAATGTGCTCCAGAAACCTGGCAAAGGCAGGGAGATTGTACAGGAGTTTCCCACCTAATTCTCTCATTAAATGGGGGCATTCATTTTTCTGAATATGAAGAATGTCTGGGAGACAGGAAGGACTCCATTGCTGGAGCTGTGCTTTCTCCCAGACCCTCTCACACCTCATGCTGTTCATGCTTAACTATACTTTCTTTAACCTCTGGATAGTTCTCCTCTTTATGAGTGTTTTGTGTTTTTCTGTCTTCTTTCTTTGTGTCCAACACTGATTTCATTGCTCCTTGAGCATCCTTCTCCATTCCCTCTCCTCCTTCCCCGTGTTTTGCCTCCCTTCCCTGTGGCTGGCCAGCACTGCCTTGATCAGTGAAGTGACAGCATGTCATCAACCCCATAAAGTGCTGAGCTCCCGAGTGGCCAGAGCAGCTCTGGAGCACAGCTGCAGACCAAGGGGAGACCACCCATGGCTCACATTTGTAAACTGCTTGTCGCAGTTCCTCACTCCCCAGCCTGTGATGCTGCCAAGAGCAATCTCATCTCTTAGGCATACATCCATTTCCTCTCTTCCCAGACCCTCAAGGTATCTGAGTCAAACCACCCCCCTCCATCCTACCCCATCTGTCTGTCCCACATTCCGCTTTCCTCGGGGCCCATCTTTTCTTTCCAGCAACAGTAGCTCCTGCTGCTTGAGTCCCCACCTCCCAGGGACTTGGGCTGAACTATTGAAAAAGAAAAGCACTAAATAACAGGAGGAGGGGTGATATCTGACAATCTTTGAGAAGGAGATACTTAACAGAACAGAAAATTGATACAGGGGTTTAAGGTCCTCAGTGAAAAATCCTCAGCTGCAATCAATAGAGCAAAGAAGTTTTTCGAGTACATTAGAAAGCAAAATTCTGGTAATGACACAGATCCAATGTGAGGTGAAAATTGCTCAATAAGGATGAAAAAAGTGTGTGTGTGTGCGTGTGTGTGTGCATGCACGTACATTTTGTACTGTATTTCAGGAAAATGCAGCTTAAGGAACACTATGTTGTTGATGAGATTATTGTTGGCAAAGAGAATTGTTTGCCTCTAATAGAGAGTTCTTAGAGAGTTTAATTTGGATGAATAGCCTTAGTGCTAGAAAAATTTCCTGCATGTGATATTACTAGAATCTTCATAACTTTAGATTTTGGCTAGGTTTGGTGGGGCTTGAAGCAATGTGGGACAGGGGAAAATGTCCTTGCCCATGGCAGGGGTGGAAGATGAGGTTTGATGCCCCTTCTAACCCAAATCAGTCTGGAATTCTATGATTTAAACCAAGTTGTTATTGCAAAGTTTAATTCTCCAACAAAATCTGTGTAGGATTTTCTGCTGGACATCCTTGTGGTCAGCTCTGGGATCAGAGAACTGAAGCCAAGTTGGATGCTAGAGCTCAGACCTGTGGTGGGTGAACTGCTGGCTAGAGTGGTAAATAATTAATTACACACTGATGAGCAGATACAGGCAGAAAGGAGCAAATAACATTTAACAAAGTCTAGTGAAAATGTTTTTTGTGTAGGCAGACTTACACCTCCAGTAAGAAGCAGTGGACACTGGTGTGCTGGTCCCAGTAAGTGGCCAAACTCCTGCCCAGCAGCTCACTCACTGCTCCCTGCAGCAGGAGGGGAGAGGGTTTGGAAGATCAGGAATGAGAAAACTCATAGGCTGAGATAAATATGGAAGATCTCTTTCCAAATATCATGGAAATCATCCTAGAAATCATCCTAGAAATCATGGAATGGTTTGGGTTGGAAGGGACCTCAAAGATCATCTAGGAGGGATGGCCCCCACTAGATCCAGTTACTCAGGGCCCCATTGTTGTGGACCAAACAGACTCAGCTTGGGGAAACTAATTTAGTTCCAAATTATATATAACAAAAAATAAAAATATTTATTTTTCAAAACATTTTAAATTATCGATTCAGGAAGTGGGAATCAGAAAGACAATTATTAACCCACAAAGGGAAATGATCTTCCCTCCCTCCTTTCCTTGGCTGATGGCATCCCAAGTCCTGTTCTGCCCCTCTTGTTGCCACCAAAGGTCACACCCAAATCCTTCATGACAGAACAGGCAGTGCACGACAGGGCTGCAGTCAAGACGTAGAGGCTCCTTTCTCTCTCATTCCCTTCCTCTGCTCTGGCCTGGCTCCTCCACAGGCTGTGCTTCCTGCCAAGAATCTCCATCAGCTCCAGGGCAGGTCCTTCATGGACTGCAGGGAACCCCTGCTCTCCCCTGGAGTTCACCCCATCAAAACCTCGTCACGAACATGCCAAAGACACCTGTTCAAAGGGGGTCTGTCTTTTGAAACAGCGATTTTGGATCCAAGTGGGTAAAAGAGGTTTATTTTTATGTTTCTGCAGTGCTGTTTGAGGGCACAGAGAAACAAAAATGGGTTCATTTGCTTTGGCCCAATTCGCAAATTATCCCAATTCCAGTCTAAATTTGTTTTGATTTCCTGGTACTAGAACCATCTATCAATGCAGACAAGTCTTGTCCGCTGTTATTAATGTTCAACTCCTTCTTCCCCCATGCTCATTCCTCATCATGACAATGTTCTTCTGGCTAAATTCATGATGGACTCCTGCTCTGTGGTGTGCAGCACTTCCCAAATTGAGGAGCAGCAGCAGCCCAGTTCCAGGGATGGAATTTGCAGTGCTGAGCTGGGGAGACTTGCACACACTGGAGTGAAAATGAAAAGACCAGGCTCAGAGAGCAGGGTTTGTGACAAGGATGATGCTGAGCACAGGGATGTCCATGGCCCTGCTCTGGAGATGACAATGACACAGGTTGTGTGGAGTTTCTTCCACATGAGTTCATGTGTCTTTCCAAGAGCAGCACTTAAGCAACTTGTGAAATTGGGATTTGGAGCATGAAACTTAATCCTATGTTTAGACACTTAGACCTCTGTCTTCTTATAAAACACGTACGGCTGTGTCGTATCCTGCAATGAGAGCACCTGCTCAAGAGACAAAGGGCAAATCCTACATCCCTGCTGGGATCTGGAGGGATCACTGCAGTTATTTGGGAAAGGGAGAACAGAAGTACTTCTCCCCACCACCCTCACTCTTTGTGAGCATTTGATATTGGAGGAGCATCAATGCATTGTGTGCGTGTGTGTGTGTATGTGTGTGTGTGTGTGTGTGTGTGTGTGTTTTGAAACTGAGCATAATACCCACAGGTTATGGAACAAACAGGTGGGAAAGCTCTTCTCTCCAGCACCTGCTGGAAAAAAACTATGCCTTGAGGTTCTGCTCTGACTGTTTAGGTGTTTTACATCTGACATTTAGTGGGTAAGGAAAAAAACCACAACATCCAAACGGCAGAGACTTCACAACAGATCTCTGGGATGAGCTTGGCTCAGTTCTGTGCTATAGGGTGAGAGCAAGACACGTTCTGCATTTCCAGATCTGTGCCCAGCAGCACCAGCTCCCCAGTTTGGGTCCAAGGAAAGTGAGAGTGGAGGATGTGCCACGGGATCTCTGTGTGTGGCTGCTCACTTGTCCAGGGCTGGGCTCTGCTGCAGCTCAGAGAGGCTCTGGACTACATGTAGTGAATGAAACTGGGGCTTCAGGGAACCAACACCTAAACCTTCCAGGAGTGGAGGAGAAACATAAACACGGTAAGTAAATTAAAGTATCATTTCAGCTCTTAGAGAGTGTCCAAAGGAGGCCATGAGGATGGGGAAGGGTGTAGGAGAAGCCTTGTAAGGAGCAGCTGGGGGCACTTGGTTTGTTTAGCTGGAGGAGACTCAGGAGAGATTCATCCCAGTTACAATTTCCTCGGAGGGGAAGAGGACAGACAGACACTGATCTCTGCTCTGGTGACCGTGACCCAGGGAATGGCTGGAGCTGTGTCAGGTTTAGGTTAGATATCAGGAAAAGGTTCTTCCCCCAGAGGATGCTGGGGCACTGCCCAGGCTCCCCAGGGAATGGGCACAGCCCCAAGGCTGCCTGAGCTCCAGGAGTATTCAGACAATGCTCTGAAGCACAGGGTGGGATTTTTGGGGTGCCTGTGCAGGGTCGGAAGTTAGACTCAATGATGCCAGTGGATCCCTTCCATTTCAGGACACTCCACAATTCTATCACCTCCTGTTAGTAGAAGAAAATGCCTCTGCTCAGCTGTTTTCAGGAAGGTTTATCCTAAAGGTTAATCTTAAGCAAGGTCATGGCATGAAAGTAAAATAAGACATTGTGGTTTGGATGCATCTCTTGGCTTTTGAACTTCCTTACCACATTGTGGAATAACAATGGAAATGGCCAGCTTTCATGTGGAAAGAGGTAAATTGAGAACAGCTCTGCCCAGAAACAAACATCATCAGAGCCAGCAGCCCCAGTCCCAGCTCCAGCCCCAGTGCCAGCTTTAGCTCCAGCCCCAGCCCCAGCTCCAACCCCTGTCCCAGTTCCAGTCCCAGTCCCAACTCCAGACCCAGCCCCAGCTCCAGCTCCAGTCATAGCCTCAACCCCAGCCATAGTTCCAGTCCCAGTCCCAGTAGTCCCAGTCCCAATCCCAGCCCCAGTCCCAGCCAAGCCCCAGCTCTGTCTCTCTCTGCTCCATCCTGTGTTGCTTTAAAGGCTCCTCAGAGGCGCTGCCTCAGCTCCGTGACTTTATGAATGTGACACATCACCCAATAGCGTCGACCAAAAGCCTCTCTGTTGCCATGACAACTGCATCCTTAGCCCAATTCCTGGGGCTCTTCAGGACTGTTTGATATTCACCTTGACACCTTTGCAGAGACCTTGGGGAAGCATATTAAGTGTGAGAACCCCTCATATTCCTGGGCCAAGGTGATTTCTCCTTAGCCATGCCCATGGTCCCAGTGCAGGAGAGGGGCTCCCACCCCTGACTCTCATCCATCCCCCCTTCCGTCTCTCTCTCCATGGCTGATGAGCTTCAAAACCAAGCCTGAAAAGAGCCCAGTCTCCTCTCTAATCAGAAATGCCAAATTCTCAAAGCTCTGCCCAAGCTCCTGCTGGAATATTGACCCCAGCCAACATGGTTTCCCTGTATTCTGAGCCCTTCATGTGACTGGCCCTCCTTACTTTAAACATTCCTTCTTTCTTGCTCAGTTATTCCTTTTTCCTCATTTTCTGGGATGGGCATTAACTTTTCTGATTCTCTGTCATTCCCAGGGAATTCTTCTGGTAGCTGTTCCTTACATGTTCCTTCACTCTGCTTCTGTGTGTGTCTCTCCACTGACTGATCCACTGCCTACACAGTCCCAGTTCCCTAATTCCTGACGGCTTATGGGACCAGCAATTCCATACACTGCTGCTGGATCCTGTCCCTGGCTCCTTATCACAAGGGTAAAAAAAAGAGCTTTAATAACAGGCAAGATGCTCAGTCAGGCAAATTGTGGCTGTCCAGTGCAGGGCCAGAAGCTGGACTTGACGATTCTTTTGAGTTCCTTTCCAGCTCAGGATATTCCAAATTTGATGATCCTAAACTTTCAGGAGACATGGTCACTGGGAATGAAGAATAAATTTATTTACAGCCATTCCCCAGCCTTTTCCAACAGCTATTGCTGATGGCACCTGTGCCCTTCTGCTCTATCTCATCCTGCCAGGTGTCTCTCCAGCACTTCTGCCTATGAATAATTTGGATTTCCCTAATGGTGTGCCCCTACTGGATATTTCCAGAGATCTATTTCAAAAAATATTCCCAGAGAGAGTGAGAGCCAGAGCTTTGCTGTAAGGCAGAGATACTCTGGAAGGAGGAAAACTTTGTGTTGCTAGGAATGTCTTCTTTTCCTGGTGGTGGCCTTGGCAGCAGATAGTGGTTGGACTCAATGGTCTTAGAAGGCTTTTCCCACCTAAATGATTCTGTGATTCTGTGAAAGATTTCATCTCATTTCCTATTTCCTCTTCATTTGGATGAGAGATCTCCATAAAAAGGCTCTAAACCACATGGAATCTACAGCAAGTGTCAGGAAGATGCAGAAGGGGGGATTAGGTTGGATATTAGAGAAAATGTCATCACAGAAAGGGTGGTCAGGCATTAGCACAGGCTGCCCAAGGCAGCAGGTAAGCATTCAAAAACACGTGGATGTGGCACTTGGGGACATCATCTAGTGATGGCCTTGGCCGTGCTGGGGGAATGGTTGGACTGCATGATCTTGAAGGACTTTTCCAACTTTAATGATTCCATGATTCTATCAAAGCCAGAGGAGTTTCTCTTCCCAGGTTTGGGGCAAAGCACTCATGCCAAACAAGGTTTTTGATTATGCCTTGTTTGCAGATCTGGAGTCCTGTGTGGCCAGCAGCTACTCCTTGTTATGTCCTGGAGCAGAAGGATGTTATCCCACTTGTTCTTCAGCACACAGAAATTGGGAAACTGAGGCACGTGACACATGAATAGCACAAAACAGCACTGTGTTGTCCACACAGCTGTGGAGAAGTTGGATCAGGTGGGGGACCATGGATGGAGGGCAGAGGGTGTTTGATCATTCTCAAGTGCTCCCTCATTCTCTGGGCTGGTGCTGGGAGAGGAACAATTTAAGCTCAGCACCAAGGAGATGGGGCTGCCCTGAGCTGGCCTCACAGCCGGTCCCTCAGTCTCCTGCTGTGATGTTTGGGCTACTGCAAAGGTTTGCAGTTTTCTGGGAAATAATCAAGGAAACCTTTTTGATAGGAAATTCTATTTGAGCATTTGAGCAGAAAAATCCTGTGCTTTTGATGGCACTCTCCCCAGGAAGGTGTCTGAGGGCAGGAGAGCCTCCTCTGCTCTGTGGCTGTGTCTGCTGAAGCAGCAGGGGTGGCCAGGCTGGAGCCTGTTTTCCAGCTCTGGATACAGGAACATACATGAGCTCCCCTTGCAGCAGCCCCCTCCACCCTCCCGTCCTGCTGCCAGCCCACTGCTCTTTCCTCTGCTTTCTGCCTCTGAAATGTTCCCAGACATGCTGGATTTTACTCATATTTCACCCATCCCAGGACTGTGTTTCTGTATCCTCCTGCACAGTGGGACTGCAAATTCCCAGCCTGCCAGCAAAGCACTTACAAGTGAGCTCTGCACCAACCCCATCAGAACACCCTCCTTGTAGCTGAGGCACTGTCCTGTGGAAGGGCACCTCTGGATTCGGGGATCACACACAGCTTTTGGGTTTTCTTTCACATATTCTCCCCACTGGGCTTTTCTACAAGGCGCTGGATGTTGTCCTCACCTCCAGCTCAAGTTAAGTGAGGCACAGAGCCATGCCCTGGCACTGGAGAACTCCAGCTTCAGAGGGATGTCTTAAATCTAGGCAGACAAGAATTTAAGCCACGTTTGTGCTTACAACTGGCAGGTTGTGCCACCCCCACACTCCCCATGAGGCTACTGTGACTCCCATCCCACACAACTCACTTTCCTGGATCACAGAAACATAGGATCATGGAATGGTTTGCATTGGACGGGACCTTAAAGCTCATTTTGTTCTACCCCCCTGCCGTGGCCAGGGACATCTGTCACTATCCCAGGTGGCTCCAAACCCCATACAACCTGACCTTGAATACTTCCAGGGATCCAGAGGCAGCCACAGCTTCTCTGGACACCCTGTGCCAGGGCCTTACAGTTCTCACAGGGAGGAATTTCTTCCCAGTATTCTAACCCTGCCCTCTGCCAGCAGGAAGCCATTCCCTCTTGTCCTATCAACACATGCCCCTGTCCCAAGTCCCTCTCCAGCTCTCTTGTTCCTTCACAGAACCTGAGAACAGGAAAGTGCCTGTCCTTGCTTCATGCTGTCCCTGGTAGCCTGGTGATGGACTCCGGATGAAACACTTTGCTGACAGTTGCATGGACTCTGTAAACTGCACCCACAGGGTAAGAGCACTGGGAATGGCAACAACAGTGGAACCACAACAGCCACAGGCAGGATGGGGAAATCAGTGCTTGGCTTCTGCCCTGGAGAAGGAAGGTCTGGGTGGGCTGGGAAATTCCTGACAAACCCTTCTCTTGTGGTTCATTACTTTTGAAATGCTTCATATAGCTCTGAGAACGTTTTATCTCCTCTGATACCAACAGGTTATCAAGAGACATTGTCGGGTTTGGGGGTGGGTGTTGAGCAGGGAGGGAAGCAGGCTGTGAACACTGAGGTGTCTCTGCTGCCAGGACCGGTTTGGGCTGTGATGAGATACGAGATTGGGATGTGCTGTAGCAGGGCTTGATCCCCAGCCAAGACAAGTTTTGAGCAATTGCTCAAGGGCATATTTGAGCAAACAGAGCCAGTCTCGATTCAGACCAGTCTCTGGGGCTGTACTTGGAGACCCAGAGGCTGTGTTCCTGCAGGTGGGAACACCAGGATGCTGGAGGCAGTCCGTGATGAGCAAAGGAGGTGATAACACCCCCATCCCCCCCTGGAAGCTTCTGGACGCTGTTCTGCTCTCACACCACATCTAGCAATACCTCACAACCTTGGAGATATCTGATTTTAAACCCAGACCCTTCAGACAGACTGAGTATCCCCACCTCTGAGCTCCCAGCAGCTGCTTGATGTGTGCAGACACAAGAACTGACCCAAGATGTCACAGAAAGACAGAATATTCTTGTCATCTCCCCTTCCAACCTTTGCTTTCAGTCCATCTGCTTCCTCTTTTAGTGTGTTGGAACCAGAGGAAGACATGGATGTTTTTCCCACTATGGCCTCTCCTATTAGGTGGGAAAACAGGGTCAGGTAAAGGTGTGGTGTGTGGGTAGAATTAGGGATGGTCCCTGCATGATATGGCATTTCCTGCTGGCACAGGAACCTTGGCAGGAACTGCTGGGAGAGTTCAGGAGAGGAATGCAAACAGCACATCTTGTAGGAAACAGGGAATCTTGTTCCCACAGGGTGATCACCTGGTGCCTTCCTTTGACTGAACTTGTACGAGAAATGACCAGGACTGGTGCAATCCTTCCACTCCTACTAGCCCAGGGCCATACACCTGTAATGAAACAGAAGCTCTGGAGCAGTGCTGTGTCACAGCTCCAGCTAGGCACTCTTAGGGTGACAGATGGTGGTGAACCCACTATGAGCAAGATCTGGGAAGGTGCATTTGCAGGGGCTGAGGAGCACAGTGTGCCCTAGACATGGCTTTGACTTTCTTGGAGTCACAGAAAGGTGGAAAAACCCTCTGGGGACCTTTAACATCCTGATCTGTACCCAGGGCTAACTTCAAAGTCAAAGCAGGTTGCCCAGAGAAGCTGTGGTTGCTCCATCCCTGGAAGTGTCCAAGGCCAGGTTGGACAGAGCTTGAACCGACCTTCATGTAAGGGGTGCCATGCCACATGGGTTGGAACTGCATAATCTTTAAGACCCCTTCCAGTCCAAGCCTTTCTCTGATTCTGTGATTTCTTATTACCTTGTCCAGTCGAGTTTTGAAAATTCCCAGGGCCAGAGATTTTTGATCAAACCTTTGCCACACACCTTCCACAGCCAGGCCGAGCAGCCCCAGTTCCCTCCCTCACCACACACTCACTACTTTGGGATGTTTCAGGGACCCTCCACTGGACTTTTCAGGCTTTTCTGGCCTCCCCAGAGTGTCTTCAAACTGCCCAGAGTTCTCCAGATGCAGCCCCAGGAATACTGAGCAGGTAGGAACAACCTCATCCCTCCAGCTGTGCTCTTGCTGAAACAGCTGGAGCTGTGCTGCCCTTTGGGAGTCCAGGGGAAGGTGCATGTTTGTTGCACATAAATCTATTTTTGTGACCTGCATTGGTGCAAGTGAGGATACCTGTCCAGCCCATCAGCATTCCCAGTGCATGTCCCACCCAGGAGACACCCCTTGGGAGGGCTGTCACCAGAGAAGGACTGACACTCAGGGGAGCAGACTGGAGGACATCGCCCAGAAGCAAAATAATGATCTGAAGGAGATCAGATCACTCTCTGTAAGTATTTTGGGGGACTCAGACTGCCTGGAGAGCAGACGTTTTAAGTGATTGGATGGAAGTGGTGCAAGGAAAGATAGAGGTGGATTCACAGACTAAGTTTAGACTGGAAACTTGAGGTGGTGGAAGGTGTAGTGGTAGTAAGAGCCTAGAGAAAATCTCCACGTTCATGACAGGACAGAGAAAAATTCTGAGAAGGTTAAAAAAAGGATGACAAATTCCAAAGAGATCTACCTGGAAGCAGGTGGTACCCTGGAGAATTTGGGCAGGGTTGTCATGGGTGAGTGGGAGCTGGCAAGATTGACAGACACACAGATGACTTAACAAAACCCAATGTGCCCCATTTGGCCCAAATTACTCACACCTTTCACACCAGAAGTGTGACCCCTGGATTATCTGGCCTTCTTTGGAGCTGTATCAGATTCCCATGGGCTCAAGGGACCCAGCACAAATATGGGAATTCGGGGTTTAACAGTTTTCTCTGATCCTGTAACATGGGAGTTTAAGGCAAGAAAAATGAAAGGGATATTCCATGGGTCACTGGGGTGATTCTGGCCAGTTCCCCAGCTGAAATTTGTAGATTCAAACTGGGGGCAAATAGGAGAAGAATGAGAAAATCAAAGGCATACCTCCAAAGCTACATGAAAAAAATATATATAAAAGGAAAACATTTCATCCATCTGCTTGCATTTTCCTTAGTGCTGCTTTCCAGTGCTTTGATAAGCAAGACTCTTAAAGAAATTCTATGGAAGAAATTTCCTTCCCTCAACAACCACTTTCCCTTATCAATTCCCCCCAAAATGAAAAGATTATTTTAAAAAATAATAGAAAGGAAAGAAAGGAGAAGAACCGCAAAGGTTTCTGTGATTTAACAAGGCCATTGTGGGCTATATGAAAGAATCTGAGGAACCCACGGGCTGACTTTGATGTGGAGCCTTTGAAAACCTTAGCAGGGAGAAACAGCCCTGACCCAGGCACGTCCTGATGAAAGCAGGGAGCAGGACTTGTCACACCAGAGCCAGGACTCCGTCTTCCGGAATCCCATGGCGGTGCCAGCTCCAAACATGGCTTTGCTGGTGCCCGCTGTGCGCAGTCCCACGGCTCCATCCCGGGGCTGGAGGATGGGCCGGATGGTGTGAAGAGCAGGGAGCTGCCAGATTCACCTCCCCTCCTCATGCCCCACGCAGGAGGCAGGGTGGGATTCCTGGTGCGCAAGAGAGGCAGGAAGACCCGCTGGGCTCGGCTGGGCTGCAGAGCCTCCTCTGGCAGCGGAGCAGCTGGGAATGATCCCGGTCTGTTGGAAGGGCCCCGCAGGCTGACAGGGGGTGCCCACACCAGGGTGTGGTACCCACAGGACACAATGCATACAGGAGTTGTGCTATTCAAGGGGTGCACCCAGGGAGGTGTGCTCACAGGATGCACACAGGCAGTTGTGGTACTCACAGGATACATTTTACACAAGGAAGGCTAGTACTCATGGGATGCAGCACACCCAGGGAGGTGCATTTCTTTCACTGTACACAGTGAGCTGCATTACTCAAAATGCATTCACACGATGAGGTGCATTACTCAGAATACATTCACACGATGAGATGCATTACTCAGAATACATGCACACAGTGAGGTGTGTTACTCATGGAATGCACTTCACAGAGCCAGTTGCATTACTCAGAGGTTGCACTGCACAAAGTGAGGTGTGTTACTCAGAATGCATTGCACACAGTGAGGTGCATTACTCACAGGATGCACTGTGTGCAGTGAGGTACATTATTCACAGGATTCACTGCATGCAGTGGGCTGCATTACTCATGGGATACACTGCACACAGTGAGATGCATCACTCTGAGGTTGCGTTGCACACAGCAGCTGACATTACTCATAGTAACACAACAGACTGTGTTACTCACAGGATGCATTACTCACAGGATGCACTGCACTGCATGAGCTGCAAGGTGTGCAACTCATAGGTTACACTGCGCAAATGAATGCTCACAGGATGCACCCCATGGAGTGAGAGGGAAGGACCCCACTGTGGGTGATCACAGGGACCCTGGAAGGTGGTGCCAGGCCCCTTGGAGCCAGTGCTAGCCATGGCACAGAGCCCATGGGTGGCAGTATCTGTGGTGGGAAGGGGAAATGACGAAGGGCACTGTTGTATTCCAGGGCAGCAACGTCCCTTCCCAGAGCTCAGCTCCTCTGCTCATGGGAAAACCCAAAGGAGACATGGACATACTGGGGAGTCCAACAAAAAGCCATGAAGATGCTGGAGGGACTGGAGCTTCTTTGTGGAGAAAGGCTGGGAGAGCTAGGCTGTTCAAGCTGGAGAAGGCTCAGGGGGATATTTGTGTGTGAACGCCTGGAGGGAGGGTGCAGAGTGGATGTAGTCTCAGGTGGGATGAACTGTGAGTATCCTCCTCCCCTAGTGCCCAGGGTGTGAGACCACAGAACAATGTGGAGGGCTGGGAAATCTCAACAGAACCTGGGACTTCAGCTCACTCTGCTGGAGCTGAACTGTTGACTTGGAAGGAGATGTTTTATTTCTAGTCTTCCCTGAGAAGTCTAATTTTCAGGAGAGTGATAATTGTGGACACCTTTCAGTCCAACTTCCAACCCTGCTGTCCTCCAGGAACACTCCAGGTGGCCACACAACTCCCACCAAGACCAGGAATGGAGGTCTTGAGGTGGATACAAGAACAGAATAAAACTATTCTTTAAACCTCCTCTCAGCATCTGCAGCTTATACATATTTTTTAAAAACAGGTGGTATTTATTGTTTTATTAGTACACCTAATGGTGTTTTGAACCCAAGAAATCTTGCAGCTCAAAGGCACCCTGTGGTGTTGAGTTCTGCAGCTGAATTAGTCACATGTGGCACTGGGCCACTCAGGGATCTTGCTGAGGTGAGCCCCAACCGGCACATCCGTACATGGGGCTGGGCTGGCAAAGCCTCAGTGAAACAGTAGAAAATCACAGTATCTCAGACTGGTTTGGGCAGGGAGGAATCTCTGGAAGTTATTTGGATCTCTGGAGGTTGTTTAGTCCAATGTTCCCTGCTAAAGCAGGGCCACCTAGTTGCCCAGGACCATTTCCAGATGACTTTTGGTTATCTGCAAGGATGGAGATTTCACAACTTCCCTGGGCAACCTGTTCAGTGCAAAGTGCCAAATCCTTGTCATCGGCAGGGAAAAATCCTGTGTCAGAGCACCAGGTGTGCCCAGGTGCAGTCCTGGCAGCTGTGTGCAGGAGGTTTTAATCCCATGGATGCAGTGCAGGGTTAGACTGGACCTGTGTCATTCAGATGCCTGTGGCTGAGGGTAATCTCAGGAATATAAAATCACAGGCACAGCTCCAGGAGTCTGTGTGTGACACCAGGATCAGAGCTTCCACCTCACTGCCCAAAGCCACCAGCTGTGGGGTTTGGGTATCCATTAGCACCAAGGTGATGGCGATAAGTGGAAACAACAGTGGGATAAAAATGTGGCAGCAAGGCATCCCCAGGAGTCCCAACTCAATGACAGAGAAGTTCAAAAGTTCAGGAGCATGGCTTCCAGGGAAACGTGTTGGAAAATAAAGACATTAATTACAGTGACCATGTGTGACTCTGCCTTTGTTGGGGACTTGGTGGCTGAAGTGCCACTCAAGCAGGGGCTGGTGCCTGTGCCAGCAGCCCTGGCAGCCATGGCACCAGGGACAGAACAGGAGCGCTGAGGGCCAGAGCTCCTCACTAAAAATCCCTCCTCAGTCCTCTGGGGTTGAAAGACCCCCAGGCAGCAGGTCTGTCTTCAGGGGAAGAGTTGGAGTAGCAGGGGCTTTGCATGAAAACGTGTCAGGGAAACACAGGGATAAAAGATTTCACTGGCAGTGCTTGAGCAGGAAGCCACAGGGGAAATTTGTTGAGATAAGTGCCTGATTTTCAGGTACTTACACAGAATTTCTGTAGTGCCTCTAGCAGTGACGTTAACTTACAGTTTGATTATGTGAGAGACAGCAAAATTGGAAATAACATATTAATAGAAACATAGAATGCTTTGGGTTGGAAGGAAACTTAAAGCCCATCCAGTTCCAACCCTTGCCATGGGCACGGACACCTTCCATTATCCCACATTGTTCCAAGCCCTGTCCAGCCTTGTCTTGGACACCTTCAGGGATGGGGCAGCCACAGCTTCTCTGGGCAACTCCTTGTAAAAGTAAAACCAAAGAAATCATCAGTGCCAAGTGCAGTATTTTCCCGAGTTTCACCAGTGAACAGACAATCAGTCGAGGGAAGTACCGGCCTCTGCACCAACCAAGCAGAGCCAGGGCTGTGCTATGAGAAGGACCCCAGGGTGCTCTGATGGCTCAGCAGCCTCTGCACTCACAGAAAGCTCCAGTAAACATTAATATTGATTACCAATTTACAAACTACCAAAGGACATGGGCTGAAACCCAGAGCCGGCAAAATCTCTGCCTCTCAGCTATCACAGCTCCCTCTCGTTCCCTGCAAGACCATGGCTTCCCACCCCTCATTCCCCAGACCTCAGTAGCACATGGATGTGCTGGGCAGCTCCAGACTCTGTGTGCACAATTAATTATTTGTGAGGTACACATCCTCACTGAGTCCCTTGCAGAGGGTGTGCTTATAAATAAATTAACTCCTTGCAGCTCTGAGGCATTTGACAGCAAATCCTCCCCCATTTCCATATTGTCTAGGGTTGGGTAAGCCAGCATAAAACTTTATTTCCTTAACAAATTATTTTGTATGATCTAAGGTGTCCTGGGTCTGAAATTCACCTGTCACAATTATGTCACTCTCCTGTCTGCAGCATGCAATTTATTCAGCAAATTGAACTCCTTTTGTCTTAGGCAGCTGCTTGCCAACATGCCTTTGGAACTGGTTTCCTACGGGAAATGGCTTGATGAGTTTGTTAGGAGAACAGTTTCCTCTGCTGAGTGAGTTGATTCCCGTCTAAATCTTTTCCCTTGACGGAGACAGATTTTATTAAGCCATAAGGCACTTCTGAGCTGTGTGATGAATATTAGAATTTGTGCAAGGCAGGAAGAGGTGGGAGGGACCCAATGCAAGAAACGCAGTGGGGTCCGGGGGAATAGTCAGGGTTAAACAGAGGTTTAAAGGGCCTGTACAGGAGGGAGGGGATCTTGAAATTCTGTGCAAACACAATGCAGCTGGACAATGACCAGAAAGTGTCTGGAGGAGCAGCAGCACTCACAGACAGTGGAGGCTCCAACCCCTCTGCTGCTATTAGTGGTGCTGTTAAAATTCCCACAGACTCCCAGCTGACCCAAAGCCCTCATCAACAGACTCCAGAAGTTGTTGAGAGCACACCAAAACGTTTCTGAGAAGCTTTTCTGGGCTGCCTGGGAAACAAATCGCCTGTACTTGAGCAATCAGCTGGCCCTAGTGGGGCATTTGGGTAAACCCAGGTGTGAATGGATGCAGTTCCTTCCTCCGCACCGATCTCTTTATAGCTGTAAACAAGAATTATTTGTCTCCCCTGCTCTCTGGTGCTGAGCCCTGGCTGGCAACACTGATGGCTGGGAGAGATATTCACCTGTTCACAATTGCAGGTCATTGTCTGAGCCTCCTGGTCTCAGGTAACAGCTGAATTTTGATCTGTTGACCATTCTCCCCCCAAATCCCAACAAGGGATTTGTTCTCATGGTGGTGGTGGGCAGTAGGATGTCTCACCATCATCTCACCTCTGGAGGAAATTCTATCTATTATTTTTCACAGTTGCTGAACTAAGGATCAGGATTTATGATGGGAACTTGTTTAGACAAACTCTTTTACACCCTGTTTTTTCCTCGGTGTTTTCCCTGGTTCTTGCATTATCTTCTTGGCTGGGACTGCAGTGTTAGGAAAGAGGGAAGTGTTTCACAATAAGGAACATCTGAGTCAGTGGGAAAGGCTGAGGTGGCCTTCATTGGAGTGCTCCGACCTGTCCTAAAATGCAATTCCCAGATGCCTCAAATCCAGGTGAAAGCATCATGTGACAGGTTGGTCTTTCCCCACTCCAGGGGTGAAGCTGAGCATAGAGACAAAAGCCAGTGTTGGCTCCCATTAAACTGTGGGCAGCTGGGGACCAACTGTGGTCAACTATCACTGTGTGTCAAAAATCACCCAGCACAGAGAAAATGGATATTGGGGCTGAAGCACAGAATCATAAAATCACAGAATCCCAGGCTGGTTTGGGTTGGAAGAGACTTCAAAGCTGATTTCATTCCAATCCCTTGCCATGGGGAGGGACACCTGCCACTGTCCCAGGTTTCTCTAAGCCCTCTCCAACCTGGCCTTGGACAATTCCAGGGATCTAGGGGCAGCCACAGCCGCTCTGGGCACCCTGTGCCATGATAGGGAACTTTGAAGGTGGCATTCCCAGAGTGCAGCCAGACTGACATTACTGACATTCTCTGATTATATCCTGCAGCCCCTTAGTACTGTGCACCACTGTGGGAGGATTTAGTGACATAACTGGGATAACTGGGGCTCAGCTCTCTTGCTTACCACCATTGAGGGTTTCCCACAGCAGCTTCCTCCTCCTTCAGAGAGCACCATGCTCCTTGTTCCGGCTTGTGGGGTTATTCCATAAGTAAGGAGTAAGTCCAGAGAGAGAAGGTGACATAAGGTGAGAGCTGGAACACCTCTCCTATGAGGAAAGGCTGGGAGAGATGGGGGTGTTCAGCCTGGAGAAGAGAAGCACCGGGAGACCTCAGAGCCCCTTGCAGAGACTAAAGGAGCCCCAGGAGAGCTGGAGAGGGACTTGGGACAAGAGATAAAGGCAGAATGGCTTCACATGGACAGGGGAAAGAGTTAGGTGGGATATTGGGAAGGAATCCTTTGCTGAGAGGGTGAGGCCCTAGCACAGGGTGCCCAGAGAAGCTGCCCCTGGATCCTGCCCCTGGAAGTGTCCAAGTCCAGGTTGGGTGGGGCTTGGGATTGTTGAAGGTGTCCCTGCCCACATCAGGGAGTGGGATGAGATGGGCTTTAAGGTCTCTTCCCACCCAAACCATTCTGTCATTCCATGGATTCTGTGAGCTCCTTCCATCAGCGCTGGTCTCATGGAGGAGTTTTCCACATCAGATCCTTCTGGACTGCCTCTTGCCACAGAGTCACTGAGCTCATCCAGCAATGTCTCTTTGTGATGTTCTGCTGAGAGGAGGCCTTGGCTGCTGGTTGGACATTGCTCTGTGCCCAGCACCACCTGTGGGGCACAGAAATTTGCTCCCTGAAGGAGACAGTGTGTGGTTGGAGCCTCTGGACAGGATATTTGGGTGGGATGCCATAGTCTGTCCCTGTAGCTGAAGTCCATTCACTTGCTTGTTCCCTCTGACCCTGAGGGGAGGAAGGAAGGCACAGGAGAGCAGGAATCAAAGCTGGATTTGACTGTAATTTAATCACAGCACTGCTGAATCTCCTGCCACCATCCTTGCCCTTTTTGAACATGTGAAACAAAGAAGAACATGCAGGATCTTGCAGGAAAGAGGGTTCAGATGCCCAAAATCATGTGCTCAAGGGTGCAGAGGGAGGATTATATGGATCTCCATGGCCTCACTTCATCACCAGGGAATTCCAAGCCATCCTGGAATCCCAAGATAGATTTTCTGCAGGGATGGACACTGGTGAGGGCATGCATAAGGCCTTACTGACCTGGTGTGAGCAGACTCAGCTCCCCAGGAAATTGGGCACTGCTGGAGCTTTGGGAACTGCAATTAAAAACCTCCAGGTCTGTGACTTACAGCCTTTGGCCCCTTCACAATCTGCCAACTTATCACAGAAAATTATGTGTCATCCTCAGGTCTCAACTTGTCCCTTCCTGCCGCCTGCAGATACAGATTTTTGGCAGTGTTTCCCTCCTTCCCAAGCCCTCTGTCTCTCTCCTGCTCCCCAAGTCCTTGTCTTCCACCTCTCCCATAAGACACTTGCTGTCTGCAGAGAAAGGCAAATAGGAGTTTGGAATTGGGAAATTTTTCTGGTTTTTTTTTCCCCTAGGGACTGACTCCCTGTGCTGTCAGGAACCTGCAGAGCAGGCAGCCAGGCCTCTTCCTAAATCCTGGGAGGCTCTGGGGCTGCTCAGCCCCACTTTGCACAGAAAACAGCTGCAGAAATACATCTTTCCTGAGATTCATGTGCAAGCTGGGACAGGCACCCCATGGCTCAGGGAATAGGGACAGAGCTCTTTGTGCAGGAAATCTCTCCATTCAGCCATGCAAAGCAGCCCTGAGGAGCTTTTGCAGGAATGCAGGAGAAAGATTCTGTCCCACAAAGGAAGAGTCTGGACTGACTGTGTACCAAAATTCCATGAGAAAATGTCAGGAAGCCGAAAAGGGTTTGATTTGATTTAACTTTCCAGGGAACCTGATCCTGCCCCCTGCATCCTCCCCTGCACATGTACAAACACCAGGATGTGGTGCATGGGTGGGGCACATGGCAATAAATTGTTATCCAAAATCCATTTTCCACACCAATCCAGAGCATCCAGGGAGGGATTGTAAGGACACAGCAGCTGACACCCTTTCCAAATGCAGCACAGAAAAGGTGTCAGCTCCTGTGTCCTTAGAATCCCTCCCTGGATGCTCGTGATTGTCAAGGCTAAGAGGTTTTTGGGCAGTAGTTTTGACCCAGAAGTCAACATTTATTGCAGTGTGATCTTTTGCTTTAGACTTTTTCTTGCCTCACCCTCAGTAAGTCTTAAGTGAGATTGATTTCTGTTTCCTGTGTTTCCATGCTTGGGGCCTCTGGTGGATCTGGTGTATTTGGGATAACATGATGAGAAGTAGCACAGACACCGTGGTGTATGGCTGCCAGAGCTGCTGGGGGACAGGTTTCTGGTGCCAAGTTACCTGGGCCTTGGGCTTTGTACAAGCACACTCTTCTCTTTTGCTGTCACTCATGTCCCTTCAGTCAGCCTGTGCTTGCCTGGAGACAACACACACAACTCTGTGAGCCAAGGCAGGAAGAACTCCACGGATGCTGGTGGATCTCATAGAATCAGGGAATTATTAAGGTAGGAAAATACCTCTAAGATCATCAAGTCCAACCTTCACATGTCTTAACCCCCATGGCCACCAAACCATAGCACATAGGTCTACTGGATTTTTGAGCACTTCCAGGGATGGTGACTCCATCACTGCCCTGGGCAGCCTGTGCCAATGCCTGAGCACCCTTTCAGTGAAGGATTTTTCCTTAATATCCAGCCATTTCCTCTTTTTACCTGGGAACAGAGTCCAACCAACCCCTCACCCCCAGCTGCTCCCTCCTGCCAAGGAGTTGTGGAGACCCAAATCCCCCCTGAGCCTCTTTTACTCCAGACTGAGCAACCCCAGAAAGAAATATTTAATTCAAAGAGCAGCCTCTCATTTTCTTGGCTCACCTGTGAGCCCCTAGACCACACCAGGGGAATCCCTGTTCAGTCCCTGACTGGCTGGACTTTGTCATATGCCAGAGTTTTGTGAGATGTTTTTGGTTCTCTGTGACTTTCGGGAAGAACTTTGTCAAAGGCTTTTGAAAGACTCAGTAAATTGCATCCTTCACAACTGCTTTGCTGACACACTTAAAGCAGGCAGAGGAACACAATTTTCCTTTAAAGAGGACATGCTGGGATCCCTGTCTTATGTGCCATAACCAGTAATGAAAGTCAAGCACATCCCCTGCACACTCCCAGGCTTGTTTAACCCTTCGTGCTGTGACATGCACAAGGAAAGACAGAAAACTACTGAAAACCTGAGCAAATCCACAGGTGAAATGGGAAAAAACGGCCAAATCCAAAAACATCTGATTCCATAGAAGCTGGAGGAATGGATTTTGAGGAGTGATTAGGATGTTTTTTTCTTGGCTAGAGATCATATTTACAGTTTGCCCTCCTAGAGTTTTAAAAACAGCAGAACAAATTGCTAATTAAAAGATAAAGCTTGACAAACTAACTCTAAATATCTGCAATATATTGTTTGTAGTTAAAACTTGAGTAGTTAACCATAGGATCAGTAGATAACTGATCCATCAGGATCATACTCAGTCCATCCTCCCTCTGTGGCAATGGAACAACTCAGCTTCTCCAAGAGCCTGAGCTCCCCAGATGAGTCCTTGCTCAGAACTCCCTGTGCCAAGTCCCCTGGCTCAGAAGGAAATCCAGACTCAGAGAGCCTCACCTCTTTCTGCTGGCATTTTTTTATAGGCCAAGTTTGGAGCAATTTTCAGGTTTTCCTCAGGAGTTTGATTACACAACTCAGGTACTTGATTAGATTCGTGGTTTACTGTTAATAGTGAGCACAGCTACAAATAATGGAATATTTCACCTGCGACTTAGAAAAAACAGGAAAAGACCATCTCCTGGCATGGCAACAAAGTCATATAAGGGGGAAAATGAGAGAACATCCCCGTCTCTGTCCCACTGACTCTAAACAGTCCTCTCCTGATCACTGAAGGAGATTTTCCCTCTCATAGGTTGTCAGGTAGAAGCCATGTACAGGTGGTTGGAAAGGCTCTTGCCTTTTCCCTGCTGCACATAAATCAATGTAAGGGCATCCTGCCCTGCACTGAGATGGCAAACAATTGGGATAAGGCCTCACCAGAGAGAACAGATCCTCACAGGAATGCATTCCAGCTTCCCAAACCCTGGCTAGCCATGGCTGGGCAAAAAACATCCTCCCAGACCTGACCATGCCTGGGGTCACCTGGGAGGGAAGGGTGTGGATAGTGCTTGGCAAACCCATCTCCTGCCAGGACAAACAATCCCAAAGCACAGGAAGAGGCAGGGAGCCCAGAGCCACAGACCATGTTCCAGTGATCCCAGGAGAAGAGTCAGACTCAAGCCAGGAAGTACATCCAACAGTGGGTACTCAGTTAGGTGGAAGGGAAGCAGTGGAACAGAAGGAACTGGAGGTAACTTGAAGGTGGTAGAACAGAAGACTAATTTCAGGAAAGACATGGAATATATAATCATGGAATGTCCTGAGCTGGAAGGGACCCTCAAGGACCATCCAGTCCAACTCCTGTCCCTGCACAGACACCTCAACAATCCTACCCTGAGCATCCCTGAGAGCATTTTCCAAACGCTCCTGGAGCTCTGGCAGCCTCAGGGCTGTGGCCATTCCCTGGGGAGCCTGGGCAGAGCCCAGCACCCACTGGGGAGTAGAGTCTTCCTGATATCCAACCTAAACACCCCTGACACAGCCTGGACACCACTCAGTTAATTCAGCAAAAAATCTTGGGTTAAAGACTGTGGCAATGGACAGCACCTAAGGAAAGGCAGTGGGTACAGTTGGACTGGAGTTTGATTAACTTTTGGTGACAATCTGAGTATCCCAGGGCTAAGCAGTGGCCTGGGGTAGTTCAATATCTCCATGTGCTCTCTGGATGACAGACAATTCAGGTGCAGCCTCATTATGCTTGTAGGCAACACCAGAGCTGAGGAAGCAGCTGGCATGGGAATGGCAGAGCTTTAGCCTGGGAGAACCTCAACAAACTTCAGATTTGGGCCAACGGGAACCTCTCAAACTGGTCCGGAGCAGTGCAGGGTAACCCTGGTCAGCAGTGCAGCCTGGGAAGTAATGGATCAGCCAGCTGGAAGGACCAGGAGGACAGATGGAACATGAGCCAACAGTGCACTCTCATGGCAAATCAGGGAAACCACAAACTGGGCTTCACGAGGACTGGGACCAGAAGGAAGGAGTCCCCTACTCAGTACTGGGATCTCCAGTTCTTGTCCATCCCTCAAACCCCCTTCTCCATCCAGAACAAGAGGGTGTGACAGAAACACACAGGGGGGCAGGGGCTGGCTGAGCTGTTGGGGCATGGCTGAGGTGTCAGGGCTCTGACACGTTGCCTCAGGACAGACAGAAGGAGTTGGTTTGTGCTGTCACACAAAGCTGATGCTGAGGGGCTGGAGATCACAACCCACATACAGTTGGAGGGCCCTTAGAGAATGACACCAAGGAGACAACAAGGCTCCAGGTGAGATATTAGGAAAAAATACCAATAAAGCATTAGTTCTCATTGAATCAGGTCCCAGAGTGACCACATTTCACAAAGTATCTGCTGTTCCCCAGAGTCACAGTGCTCCCTGCAGAATGGGCATTCCCAGTCCATGATCTCCCACTCAACTCCCTCCTCTGCACAGCAAAGAGCCATCAGGATAATTGTTCCTCAACATTAAATTGTGTGGAATTCTCTTTAACTAAAGCTTCTCACCAAGCAGATGTATTGAGACCTGTTCCTCCAGGAAAGGAAATGAAAAGTGGAGCATATTAAGATCAGTCTGTGAACCATCAGTGTTGTGCAAATTGGACAGTCAAAGCTACAGTTTGGGATATTGCCTGTTTTGTGCACAGCTGAGGGAATAATTTATGATAACAATTTTCATATAATGTAAAAAAAAGAAGAATAGATCACTATGGTAGCTGAGGATGGAAGGGAGGCGGGAAAAGCAATAGAAATGGAAGAAAATAAATTAACCAGTAGCTGAATTTTTCACATTTGTGTATCAGCAAAAAAGAAAACTAAAGTAGAAAATTTGACTCATTCAGAGCAGACAATGTTTTACTTGTTCTTAAAGGCATCGCAGGGAATGAATGCAAACTGAGAGGGAGATGTATGCAAATTCATGCAAATTCATCTGCAAATCAGCACATACCATCAGTCTCTTGGCATGTTCCCAGCGTCTCTGCGCCGGAGGGATTGAGGAGGGACTGAGTCGGATGAGGGGCAGTGGAAGTGTTGTGGTCCCTCCCAGCAGGACCCACAGCCCTGGGACAGGGTTGGCCGCACTGGGGCTGCTTTCCTGCTGCCCTTTTCTCCCTCCTGCACTATCAGCAGCTCCTCCCTCTGTCCAGGGACACATGGGAAAGCTGGAGCACAGAAACAAGGCAGGGACTGACACCTGCAGTTCAATTTGCTGGCCATCATCCTTCTTCCTCCAATAATTTTACCTCTGAGTGAACAGAAATATTCTGTATTTTGGCTTCTCCAAGTCCTGCTCAGAAGTGTCTGTGTTTGTATTCTCACATTCATGTTTCCTTGTACTTTAGACTTCCCTGTATTTAAGGATTCACCTCTTCTGTTTGCCAGCATCATTCTTCACACCCACGCAAAGAAATGCTCATAGTTGTTTATTCTTTGGGTTTTTTTCCAGACCACTTTTTAAAAAAAATATTCTGTCAGAATAAAACATTTATGAGTGTTCTTCATTATGGGCTTCATCCTTATCTCCTGAGACCAGTGGTCCTTGCCGACATCCAAACAGTAGGACTAAATTATTTCTCTTTCTTCTGAAGGAAAATAGCAATTTATTGTGAGCTTTGGGGGTATTTTTAGGGGATTTTTTTTCTTTCTTCTGCTTTGTTGAAACAGCTTTGTATGAATTGTTCTGGGAAAGTAAAGTATTAAAATGTATTAAGTTACTCATCATTTACCAATAAATCAAATCCACCAAGACATATTTTTTGGGCAGTGTCTGTCAGTACCAACACCCCGCTTTGAAGGTCATCTGAACACCTTCCCAATTCTTTCAACCATCTCACCCTTACCTGTTGTGCTTCTCACCTGCAGAATTTTGTCTATTAGGACAGGAAAAGGGACTGGAAGTAGCACAGGGCAGAAACCAGGATTTATAATTGCAGTCAAATGTTGGACTTGACAATCCTGGAGGTCTTTTCAAACCTTAATAATTCTGTGGTTCTATAAAATAACAAGCACATTTTTAGGGCTGTATTTTTATATAGCCCTATATACATGTATTTTATATATGTATTTTATACTTTTAGGGCTATATTTTTAATAAATATGCTGTCACGCATTTAGGAGCTCCAGAAAGAAAGGAACAATGTGCAGCTGGGTTTATGTGTAGAATCAAATGTCAGAAGAGGTTGTCCACAGAGATTGTGGAGCCTCTGTTCTTGGAGGTTTTTGAGGCAGAACTGGAAAAAGTCCTGAGAAGTCCTTTCTGACCTCATATCTGACCCTGTTTGAGGCGGAAGTTGGAGCAGAGAAACCCTCAAGTCCCTCCAACAAATTACCCCATAAATTTGTGGACTGGAATATTTCCTGAGGCAAGCTGTACTTGAGCTTATGGAATGTGTGATTTGAAGGTGTATTCCCCAAGTCTCAAAGATTTAATCCGACACTGTTCCTCTGCCACGAGCCAATGGACAATCATCCTAAAAAATCCCAGTGGGCCCAAAAATCCCAATCCCCCTCCAATGTTGCTAGGGAGACTTTGTGCTTTGGATAGCACAGGCATGAACTCCAGTCCTGTGTCACCTGGCACACGAGGCTGCTTATGGGTGCCATGGGAAGATGTCAGCCAGGCTCTCCTGTTGGCTCACACATGGCTTGGACCAAATTATTTCTAAGTCTGCCCCATCTTTGGAAATGCCTGTGAGCTCCCAAATCAGGAGCCAAAATCCTCCCTGTCCTGCCCCACCCTGAGGTATCGATACAGCCTATAAGTGCCTGGAAGTGGAGTCCAGATCCAACCCCACTGCATTGTCTATCATGGAATCACAGACTGCTCTGAGCTGGAAAGAACCCTACTTCCAACCCCACTGCATAAGCAGGGATGCTAACCACTGGATCAAGTTTCCCAGATATATGATCCAGGTACAGCTATTTTTGGATGACGGAGGGTCACAAATGTACCAGCAATTTTTAAATTAAAGGGTCATATTCCTTCACCTCTCCTTCCCCTGTACTGGTTTTGTTCAGAACTGCACAACTTCCATTTAAACCCATTGTTCAACTTCCTTCATCTGGTAGTTTCTGGGATATCTTCCATATTTCCTGGAAGTGTCCAAGACCAGGTTGGATGGGGCTTGGAGCAACCTGGTCTAGCGGAATGTGTCCCTGCCCTGGGCAGGGCTGGAACACTTTAGGATCCCTCCCAACCCAAACCATTCTGACTTTACGATTTGATGATAGTTACAGTTACCTCCCAACCCAGCCTGTGATTCAATGACCCCCAGGCAGACTCTGTGGAAGCCCCGGCTCTAAGCACTGTACAGTGCTGCAGACAGCTGGGAAGGTCTGTCCTCCATGGCTGAGGATAAGCCTGTGACTGGGCTCCTCTTTACTCTGCACCAGTTTTCTGTATTTCTGATATTTTTAACATGTGCAAACAGTGAACAGCTTGGCGTGGACAGGTTGGAGTTACACTTTCCCTGTTAGACAGGTAAAGCACGAGGAATCAGTAGGAGTCTCACAAACACTCCATATGCTGTTCCTGAGGGTTTGGACATGGTATCAACACCTTTACTGGCTTAGGAGAGAGAGGATAACCCCGTTGAGGCTGTGAGCACCAGGACAGCCCAGTGTGGTCAGTGGCACTTGGTGACAGAGAGCAGAGGAGCCCAGCACTGCTCTGGGACCTCAGGAACTGATCTTCACTCCACACCTCAGCACTCAGCCACCTTGAGTTCATGACTTCTTTCCTTCCCATTTGCCACAGGCAAAGCAAACTCAAGATAAATGATTAAAAAAAGACATTTATTTGACCATATTTACCATAAATAAGGAGAGAAAATGCAAGAGAAATTATTTTTTTAAAAAGTGGCAAGGGCCATATTTACCATAAATCAAGATAATTTCATGATTCATAGAATTCCAGGAGAGCAGGGAGTTCTCCTCTCCTCTGTGCCTTGGTTTCATCCGTGTCCAGCAGGATGGACATGAACAATGGTGTTTCCCCTCTTCCTGGGCTGGGAGCCAGGAGATGCCACTGCTTGCAGTGCTTAATTAGCACACTCAGGCCATCATGTGGACAAGACAATAAGATTTTAAGTTATGTCCCTGAAGGCCAGACCAATGAGACATAGCAGCCTTTGGCTCTCTAATTCAGCAATTCATCTTCCTTAAGGAACCTTACAAGAAGCCAAAGTGATACAAAACCAGTTCATAGTCATAGAATACCCTGATTTAGAAGGGATACACAAGGATCATTAAGTCCAACTCCTGCCCTACAGGACAATCCCAGGAATCTCACCATGCTGTCAGAAGACCAAAAGACTTTGTGGGTTTCCAAGACCCAAAAGGAAAGAGCCTTAGGTAGCCTGGTGTGCCCTCAGAGCTGACCCTTGTTGGAGTTCAACTCAACTTGTTGGAGTTGTAGGTTGGACTAAATTGCTTCCTGACCTCAGGACATCCTTCTATTCTGAAGGACATCCTAGGAAAAAATAAGTGAATAAGCCCAGGCATAGGTCATGGAGGTGCAGTGTCTCCCCTATGTTGTTCCACGACATGAGTAAGTTCATCCTACCTTTTGAAGCAAAAGGAATTTTCTTCTCTGAACTTAAAAGACCATTCCTTTAATAATCTCACACCTGCAGCATTTGTCCTGCAGAGCTGCAGCTGTAAATCTGCTGTGACAGCTCAGCACAAGGGGGAGGCCTTGTCTTACCTTCCACTGCTCCGGAGGTGCTCAGCACGCACCTCAGAGGTGCTGGCATCTCCTGGAATGGGTCTGGGAGCTGAAACCCCTTGCAGGAAGGTGGACAAGCACAGGAGATCCTTGGGGAACTGGGACTGGGGTCAAGGAAGACCACTGCCTTCCTGTTCCACTGGCTGAATTGCCCGTGTTTTGTCTTCCTTCCTCTCTGCTTTGTGGGTTAACTATTGGGATCTGGAGTGTCCCAGTTCCAGAGAAAGTGGATAACCCCAGCTGCACTCATGATCTGTTCTGGCACTGGGACCACCTCAAACACCATCACTCCTCTGGCCCTGGTTCCAGTACGAGCTGGGTGGCCCTGCACTGTCCCTGCACAGTGACTGGGGACTTTGTTTGTTCTCAACAGCAGAGATGAAAAGCCCAGCCCTGCCCTGCTTCACCAAAGGGCCTGCTGGAAACTAGGGGAATGAGCAGGTGGATTTAACATCAGAACTCAGGGGATAAAGACAAGTTGTCCCCTTTCAGTCACACTGTGATGATTCACTATCCTGTCCCATGCAGCTCACTGAGCACCTGACACCACAAGCCAGCTCCAGCTCGGGACTCATTCTGAGCCCTTAGCCTGCCCTTTTCCTCAGTGGGACAGCCCTGCCCTCATGTTCACCCACAATCTGACATCATTTTCTCCACCACTCAATCCCCACCCCTGCCTCCCCTGCTGTCCTGTTGCGTTCCATGTCCATACCCTTATGCTCAAGTCATGTCCTTTACCCTCTGACAAATAAAAGTCCAATTGCACCCAGTGACATATGAAGAGCTATGTTGTTCTCTGTTTACCTCCAGAAATGGAGATATTTGATCCCTGGGCTAAACTGGCACTTTGCTGTCACAGAGCTCCCCCCACAGCTGCTGGGCTCTGCACTGACCCAGGGGAGCACAGAGAGAGGCTTTGGGCTTTACATCAATTCCCCAGAGATGGTTTTGTATGACTGTGGCCCACAGTGGTGTCTGGGACATGTCCCTGTGCACGTTTAGAGCAGTGGCATCATCCTCCCGACCCAGCTGGTGCTGCCTTGTGGCAAGGCTGAACCAGCACAGGCCCACGGCATGTGAGGAGTTAATGAAAACTGCTGGATTAAAATCATTACATTGTCACTGGCAATCCCTGCTGTTAGCCACGGGGAAGTGCCTCGTCTGCAGCTCCCTCACAATAAAATGAAGGGTAATTTCATCCAGTCACCTGCTGCTGACCTATTTAAAGTACCCGGAGCAGGGCAGAGCAGGTCTTTGCTGCCTCAGCCCACAGCAGCTGAGTCACGCTGCAGGTGACATGTCCTGGGACCACCTCTTTGGGGGCACAGGGCACCCACAGCATCCTCTCAGTGTGGGCAGCGTGAGCAGGCAGTTGGCGCTGCTGGCACGGCCCTGGGCAGGCTCTGTGCTGGGGTGCCAGTGATGCCTGGGCAGGGAAGGGGCTGCACAAACCCCGCTGAACCCTGGCCCAGGGGTCACAACCCAGCACAGAGCCCATCTTGTGCACCCAGGCTTTGGGCAGCCCTGTGCCTCTTTCCTCTGCCCCTGCCCAAATCCCCCCATCCTCCTGTGGGCTGAGGAAGGGGAAGCTTCCCTGTACTCATTGCCACTGGAGCTGCAGCTTTCCAAACTGAGCTTTTTTGAATTAACTCATCTTTCTTGCAGTGATTTGGTTTGCCCAACCAAGTCACTGCAATGGCTGCAGTGATGCACTGCATTCTGGTGTCTCCTTGGTTTGGAGGTCAGGCTGGGGCACACCCAGACACCAGCTCCAGGATCCTGGGATACCCCAGAGGACATGGCTCTGCTGAGAAGCACAACTGTGCTGAGCCCCCTCCCTGGGGTCACACTGCTCCCCAGCAGGGATTGGCTGGCTTGTCTGGGTGACTCTTCTGGGAGACACTGAGCTCAAGCCTCCCATCAACTCTACAGATGATATACAATGATACTAGAAGGTTATTATATCTCATATTATTCAGTCTTTTCCAGCTCTTGGAGTCCCTTGGTGACTATGGGAGAAATGCTGCTCTCATAAAAAAAATTCAGAAATCTTCTGCAGCCCCACTAGCACAGAAAAAAGCAGTGGATGGAATCCCACGGCTCCAAAAGGCAGCTGCAGGTGGGAACTCCTGAAGTTTTCATGGCCCTAAGCCAGTCATGGTCAGCCATGAATCCACCAGTATCTTCTCTGCTGGTTGCCCTCAGCCCTCTCAGGGTTTCTCTTACCCATGCACACCCTCCCCTCAGGCTCCCATCTCCCTCCCACCCTGGAGCCTCTCTATTTTCTCTTCACCCAGGCAAACTGATACTCCCCTTTCCCCAGGCCACTCCACAGCCCCCAACTATTCTGGTGTCTCCTCCACTGGAGACTGGTGAGATTGGGGGAAGGCAGCACTGGGGAGGCAGGAAAAAGGAGTAACGGGGTGGGTGATGCCTGTGCATGTGCAGGGTGATGCCACCACCTGTCACAGGGACATGTGGGACCACTTCCAGTGTGTAACTCATCCTGACTGGAGATGGTCAGGGTCTTACCAAGCTCAGCCTGACCATGTCTAAGGAAGCCTAAAGAAACCCACTGCTGGCCATGACAGGGGTGATGGAGCTGCTGGGTGGGTTGAAATCATAGACTTAATTATTAACTAATTAATAATTCCAATCATTAAGGTTGACAAAGCTCTCTAAGATCTCCAGCACTGCCTGGTCTGCTCTTAAACCACATCCCCCAAACACCACATTGACAGGGTTTTGAACCCTTGCAGGGATGGTGTCTCCACCACTGCCCTGGGCAGCCTGTTCCAGGGCCTGACCACCCTTTCCATAAGGAATTCTACCTACTATCCAACCTAAAGCTCCCATGGCAGAGCTTGAGGCCATTTCCTCTACTCCTGTCACTTGTTACCTGACAGCAGAGCCCAACCCCCACCTGGCTCCGCCCTCCTTAATGCTGACAAAACTGCATAAAAAGGCATTCGTAGTGGCAAGTTGTGTATTTTCTTAAACTGATGGAGAAGGAAATGGTGAGAGGCAGTGGCACAAAGATCATGCACCAGGGCACCCTGATGGATCCGGGGGAAGGTCACTGGGGTGGATAGAGCTGGAGAACTGAACACATGAGGGGAGAACTCACTGCACCTTCCACTGCCTGAAAGGGCTGGAGAGAGGATGGAGACAGATTTGGGTGTGTGCAGAGAAGGGCCAGTGGCAATGGGCTAAGGCTGCCCAGATCAGCTGTGGCTGCCACATCCCTGGCAGTGTCCAAGGCCAGGCTGGATGGGCTTCGAGCAACCTGGGACAGTGGAAAGTGTCCCTACCCACGGCAGGGGAAGATGAAATGAGCTTTAAGGTCCCTTCCAACCCAAATCAGTCTGGGATTTTGGGGATCTGTATTAAAATGGGACACATAGGAAAACTTCTTTAGCTTGAAGGTGGACAAGCACAAGCACAGGGTGCCAAAAGTCTCTGCTGCAGACCACATGAAGTGAGTCCTGTCATTGAAAACGGGTTTCCCTTTTTTTCTTGTGAGGAAGATTAACACCTTTCAATTTTTTAAAACACATAAAGGTTTCCTGTATGTTCACTTGACTCCATGAAAAAGAATTAAAATTTTTTAAAAACTCCAGTATTTTTTTTAAACTTTAAAAACTACTCTGCCAGGCCAGGCTGTGTCATTTTAACACTCTTGTGATTGTGTGTGTTTTCCTGCCTTATCTGCAATGGGAAATCATCATTTCCAAGGGCCTTTGCTAGAGGCATGAGGTGGATTACCAGACCTGTGTCCTTCGTTTAGGAATAATAGCCATTAAACTCCTTGTTGCTATGGGGCTGCAATTTCCAGAGGCGATCCCCATTATCAGAGAGCTGGCTGCTGGCAAGCATTTAATGAGAGAGCTTTGAAATGGCTCAGTGAAAACCCAGCTCCCTGCAGGCTTCAGAGCAGTTATGAAAGAGGAGAGGGAGCCAAAGCTGGGTCCAGCTGTGACAGCCCCGGTGTGGGGTGGTGACGGCTTTGCTGTTGCTGCACAGACTGAGTGAAGACCCTGCTGGAACCAGCACAGGGGATTTTCTGCAGAGATTGATCATAGAATCGTAGAATTCTATATTTGTGTGGGTTGGAAGGGACCTTAGAGTTCATCCACTCCCACCCCCTGCCATGGCCAGAGACACCTTCCAGTGTCCCAGGTTGCTCCAAGCCCCATCCAACCTGGCCGTGGACACTGCCAAGGATGGGACAACCACAGCTGATCTGGCCACCCTGTGCCAGGGCCTCACACCCCCTCACAGCCAGGAATTCCTTCCCAATATCCCATCTATCCCTGCCCTCTGGCCGTGGGAAGCCATTCCCTCTTGCCCCGGCATTCCAGGCTCTTGTCCCAAATCCTTCCCCAGCTCTCTTGGAGCCACTTTAGGCCCTGGGAGGGGCTCTAAGGCCACCCTGGAGCCTTCTCCAGGTGAACACCCCCTGCTATCCCAGCCTGGCTCCAAAGGGGCTCCAGCCCTCAGAGCATCTCCATGCTCCCAGTGCCCCGAGGCAGCCTGGAGTTTTTCAGTGGCACAAAGACTGAACTCTTTCCTGTGAGTTAATGACATGTGGATAATTAGGGAGGTTGTGGTATCCAGGACAGGTCCATTTGCTCTCTGGGGGCAGGTCCAGGAGCAGGGAGAATTTTTGTCTCAACATGTGGGGAAGTCGAGAAACATTAAAAAATAAGTGTTTTCTGTAAATGCATTAAATGAATTAAATGTATGGAAAGGAGTTCACTCTTGTCAAGGAACCAGAGGGCTCCGTGCTTCCAGAGGGACCATGCACTGGGAGCCAGGGATGATGCCATGGCCAGTCACTGATCCCACAGCCCCATGGTACCTGAGCAAGGGGAGCAGAGCAGCACCAGCCTCATGGCAAGGGGCAATCCAGAGTCCACTTCAGCAGAGAGCTGGGGATGATGAGACAGATCCAGCATCAATTCACACACCAGGGTCAGGATCCGTGGAATCCACAGCCAGGGAATGGGCACAGCTGCACTGGGAACCAGCAGAGTTACAGCAAATCCCAGGGAAGGACCGAAGGCTCAGGTTTGGAGCTTCCTGGCAAGGCAGGAAGGGGCAGGCTCCAAGTGAGGCTGACCAGTGGTACTCCCAGGGCCTTGGCAAATCCTCCTGGAAATGAGGCATATCCAATCCTTAGCAGGGAGCAGTGTTGCTTGTTTTGTTTGATTTTAGCACAAATCTGTTTTCCAAAAGAAATCCAAATCCCTAGGTCTTGGGATCACGACATATGGGGGAAAAAAAACGTAAAACCATTGTGCCTCTGTATTTCTTACTTTGAAGAAACCTTTGAAAACATATCCCAGTTGCCTCCAATATGGAATATTTCCTCTCCAGCTTCTGACTCCTGCTTCCTGATTCCCTGAGCTGGGCAATGACAGCAAACGACACTGCTGGCCATGCCCTCCACTGCCATGCCATTGCCACTAATCCTGGATACAGGAACGTGCAGCTGGAGCCCCTCTGGAACTCTGCTCCATCTTTTGACTTTCAAAGCTCACTTCAGCTGCACAAAACCATCAATAAAATGAACCAGCTGGTAACGGGACACAAAGGCTGACAATGGTGCCTGGTAGGACACAAAGGACACCCAGTGGGACAACAAAGTCCTGGCTGGGCTCTGCAATGTGGGGCCGTGGGAGGGGGAGAACCCCCTTCACCCCCCTCCTGGTTCAAAGGGCTTCGAGGAGAGCAGGGCAATTAGAGCTGGCAATTGCCTTCCCCCAGCAGCCCCCCTGTGTCACTGTGGGAAACTGGCAGCCCAGGGAGGAGGGGACAGTGCAGCCCAGCCCCTGTCCCTGGGACATGGCGCTGCTCTCCTGGCATCAGACAATTGCCTGCACCACTGAGAGCCTCCCTTGTTAATTTTCTAATTCCTTCTTTAACTGCTCAAGCATCTGGGCCTGATTCACCTGCTCAGACTGTTTCATTTGAGGTGCTTTTTCTTCCTGCCTCTGAAAAACGAAGTTTACCTTTTTTGGTAGGATTTAAAAGGTTTAATGAAAGGCAATTAGGACAAGACAATAAAGCAAAATACACGGCTGGGCTGTCTCTGGCCAAGAGCCAAGAGCACACCTCCTGTTTTAGAGACACCCCCCTTAAATATGGATATTGAAACTTTTCTAAGAACTCATTTTCATGTTTCTGGGAGCTGTTTTGCATGGCTACTCCTTGGTCCCACCTTTTTAGAGAATGCGTGTTCCTTGGCTGTGGTTTTAATTAATTCTTCTTATCAGTCTTAATTTGGGCATTGGTCTAGAATTTCTACAGATGGTCAGTGCTGGGAGCTGGGATATCAGCAGCAGACTCCTTGTATCAGTAGCAGGGGTCTTCACTGGATGCTATCCTGACCAGGTAGTCAGTTCACTCACTACAAAGACACTTTATCAGCTTTTACTTCTATATCTTTAAAACCATTTCCATACCACACATATAGTATTCACCCTATATGGGTGCAAAAAGAAAAAAAAAAAAAAACTATAATACGTATTTATAATAACCTTATATGTACAACACTCATTTTAATATTTGCAAAAAGCCAACTTTATAATATGCATTTATAACATTGCCAATAAAAAAATCTGACCACAAAATATCCCAGTCAGTCTCCTCTAGCCAGCAAAACCAGACCTTGCTATATTTCCTGTGTGAGGACCTGCTTCCAAACCAGGGACTGGGCAGCATCTGGGGCTTTCCTGAAGACCTGTAGGTGCATCTTTTGGCAGGAAAATGGCAGGAATACCGTTCAAGGCGGAGAGATTGAAGAACAGTACTGGGGGAAAGCCATAGGGGGGAGCTTTTCCTTATGTGATCATGGAATCATAGAATCCCAGAATGGTTTGGGGTAGAAAGGACCTTAAAGATCATCTCATTTCAAACCCTGCCATGGTTGTGGTGATGAGAGAGCCTGGGCTGACAGCAGAACTCCCACCCAGCTGCTCACTTCCCAAAAAAATTGGGGAAAAAAAGGAGCAACAAAGCTCATGGGCTAGAATAAGATGGCGAAGTCACCAATTACTGTGACAGGTTAAAACAGACACAATATGGGGAAAAGTAATTCAGTTTATTATCTTAAAATTTGTGTAGTGGGAAACAAAAAGACAAACATCAAACCAGCTTTTTCTCCTCACTCTCCAGTCCTTTCTCACATTCAGTTTTGCTTCTTCGTTCCAAGCTCCCCTAATCAGCCCCCTCAAAAAAAAAAGTGGTGCAAGAGACATTGAGGGTAGGAAGTCAAGGTCAGCACAAAGTGGTTTCTTCCTCTTGCTCCTTCTTCCTCACCTTTCCTGTGCTCCAGCATGGGAACCCCGCAGGTTGCAGCCCTCCAGGAAAACCTCCTGCACTGTGGTCCTTCATGGGCTGTGTTTTCTTCAGGAATATCCATTTTCCCTGGAGTAGTTCCCCATGGAACGCTGTGTGAGTATCAGCCATGGCGTGGTTCCCTCCAGGAACAGGTGCAGGGAACATACGCCCTGGTCTGAGTCCCCCTTGGGCTGCAGAGAAAATCTACAGCCCCATGGAGCCCCTCCTGCTCCTCTTTCGCTTCTCACTTCACTTATTCCTTCTCCTCATCTGGCTTTTCCTTCCCTTTCTGAAAAGTTTTCACACATTTTCACAGTGAAGCCATCAGCTTCACTGGTGGGCTTGGCCTTGGTCACAGAGCTGACAGGGATCAGGCCCCTGAGGGGGCTCTGCTGGCTGGGACCCCCCACAACCCTTCCTATGAAAGCCTATGTGGGATGGCAAGCTGCATCCCCAAATTCAGCTAGGGAAATGCGATGGGAGAGGAACTCTAGAAGAAGGAGGAGTCTCTGGAAGCAGGAGAGGTGTGGGCAGCCCTGGAGGTGCTGCAGGAGGGACAGGGCTCCATGTGGGGGGAGTTTCCCACACTGCTGATTTCCAAAGTCTCTGCATTAGTCACCTTAGAGCACAATGTTGTTTCTGGGCAGAGAGGGAAAAATAATTCAGCTGGAGAGAGCCTGACAGGCATTCTGGCTCTCTGCTCCAGGACAACTTGTGTAAAATACCTAGTAATGCAGAATTCCTTGGCTGGCAATGGAGACAGATGTAGCCAGAGCGGGCACCTCGGGACCTGAGCAGATCTTTGTGTTGATCTGCAGCTGAGTGGGGGGAGAAACCTAAACAGTCCTCAGCCAGCTGTTTGTTTTGGTCATTCCATATCCTACTGACTCCCTGTCGGAGCTATTCCACAGATTGACCTTTGCAGCCCTTTGGTGTTATGAAACACAAAATCCTTTGGCTGCGGTGCCTGTTCGATGTTCCCTCCTGGCTGTGGCTCCCTGGGTCACAGGGATGCCCTGCGAGCAGGAGGGAGAGGCTGCCCTGGAAATCACAACATCTTCTTATGCCTCTTCTGAGGTTTCTCTAAGATGGGACCCAATGGAAAACCCTTCAGTGGAGGCCACTCGAAGGCCTCCCAAGGATGGATTGAGAAATATGAGTTGTTTGGCTTAATAAGTAAGTTTTAAATCAGAATAGGTCACTTAGAATTATAACATTGTGTGGTTTAGCTGCTTGCTTTCTTTCCTTTCTTAGTCTGAGTAGCTGGATTTGCAGAAGCCTCAAGTCACAAGCTCTGAACTCTCACCCAGATGTGCTTTTGGGTGGAATGGAGTTCATTTTCCCAGTAATTTTCCTCATAGCTGGTACAGAGCTGTGTCTTGAATGCAGTAGGAGAATAATGCTGATAACACACTGATGTTTGAGCTGTTGCTGGGCAACACTTCCCCTAAATCAGGAAGGTTTTGGGCTCCCAAGCTCTGCTGGCTCAGCAAGTGCCCAGGAAGCGCAGACCAGGAGATAAGGAGTCTCCAGCCATCGGTGGAAGCTGCATAAGCTGCATAAGCAAGAAAAGACAAGTCAATGGCCTGTGTGTGTGGAGACAGAAGGAGTCCAACAAGGTGTTAAAAGACCCCAGGCCAAAAATCACCACTGGAGACATGAAGAGCACGTGCACAAACTGTGAGGGTAGAAAAGCCCAGGGATCTCTTTTTTCAGGGTCCCTCTGCAGAGACACCCAACTCAAGCTGTCCCTGTTGCTGTACCACTCAAGTATTTCTCTTTTTTTCTGCAATAGGATGTCTGAGACTCTGCTGTAGGAAGCCAAGGGCAAATAAACATTTCTAACAGTTTGACATCTCAGGTGGGACCCAAGACCACAACCTTGGACCCTTTCATCTCCAAAGATCCATTACCAGAAACATGTGGGTTCCCCTGGGACCTTTGGCATGGGAGGCTGTGTCAGTTTAGGAATGGAATTCTCCAATTTAGTGCTCTCATGCTGCCCCTTGCTTCCCTCTCCCCCTCCACCTGTGGGTGGCTGAAGAGGACAACTGGAGGCAGGAAAGATAGAGATGGAGAGTTGAGATAAGAACAATTTACTGAAAACAGTGATGAAACAAGAAAATGAACAATAACAGCAACAATACTAAGGACAAAGCGTCTAAGAAACTATTCACTTGGGAAAAAAACACCCAAAAATAGACAATACCCAACCACTTCCTCAACTGAAAGGAATCCCTTTCCCCCTTCTCCCAGAAGAGTCCTTTGCCCTATTCCCAGCAATTCCACGAGGTGGTACAGAACAGCCTTCAGGTTCTGGTCATGCTCCTTCCAAGCTACTGCAAAAATTAACCCTGTCCTGGTCAGGACCAGGACCAAGGCACCGAAGGATGAGTGTTAAAATTCCATCAATAGATTTGGTGAAAGTACTGGAGTGAGTTTCTCTATACTGAGGGCTGAGGGGGTTGAACCCCTCTCCTGCTGCTTCCCCAGGCACAGCCTGGTCAGCACAAGGCACACATAGAATAGGATTTAAACCCCTCTTAGTTCCTGAAAAGGATGGGAAAATAGACCCAGCACTGAGAAAGGGATGTCTTTAACTGAGGTATTACAAAATTGGGAAAAGAATCTTTAGCACAGCCCAAAAAATCACACAAATATTTTATATGGAGAAGACTGGCCATTTATAACCAGAGATGGAGACCCAGCAGAGCAGTGGCCACCACAAGGGACCTTTGACAGCACAGACTCACATTTCTGAGGCATTGACTGGGTTCCTAGGATAAAGGGATTGTTGCATATGTGAGATAACTGGGCACGAGGCCACCATAAAGAACCCTGGTAGCACGGACAGAAGGAAATCAGAATTCCCAGAAATGGGGAGGAACAAAACCATGAGGAGCCTAATCTACTGTAATTAGCAAGGAGGTCATTGGCAGCCCCATTAACCAAAATTTGGGCACAGTTCTGGGGTGCAGGCACATGGCTACACAGGCACAACTGGATGTTTTGGGCACTGTCAGATTCTGGGCTGCTATTGGAGATACTGGAATGAAGAGATGGTACTGGGGAGAATACCCCTACCTATGACAATCTGAAGAAGGAATAGGATGGCAGGTCCCCTGAGGTGCATAATGCCCCAGATATGGAATGTGACTGGGTGCATAACCATGCCCTCCTCTTTGGAGAGTATTTATGACGTACTTTATAAATAATACAATATAATATGATATAATAGTTTATTATCATCATTTCCAGCTCACAGCATGATCCAGATACCCACAGCACAGGTCCCCATTTTCCACTCTGCAGTGCCACTGGAGCCAGGAAATCACCAGCAACCCTCCCTCTGGCTGCATCCCTGGACAGATGCTGTGCTGCTTGTGGAGGGGTGAGGCCTGGCCCATTAATCCGTGCTCGGAGAGGCTGGCAGCTGGATTAGGGCTTCAGATGCTCTTAACATCTGCAGCTGCAGGACAGCCCCGAATTCCTCAACTGGGAGCTGGAGGTAGCAGCAAAGCTGGTAAGAGCGGTTTTCGGGGGGTTGGGGATTGAATTGCTGCCCAGGTAGATGGATGAGCGAGATTTTATGGGAGATTTTGTGGGAAAGATGGTGGTGGTGCTGTTATCCTGGCACTTCCAATCTTGTCACGCAGTTCCTTGGTTGTGGCTACTGCACCCAAGGGCAAGGGTGTGTTGTTCATTGTGGGAACAAGGTGAACGAGGGAACAAGGTGAACGAGACTTGCAGGGGACTGGAAGGACCCTGTGGAGGAGCCACAATGAAAATATGTCAGTCCTGAGGGTCTCAAAGCTTCAGCTTCTCGTATTTGGAGGTGAGCTGAGGATGATCAAGGGAAATGGGAAGTCCCAGGGCTTTGGAGTAAACATAAAGTGCTGCCAGAACAGAGGCAGAGAGAGGGAAGGTGTTGCTGAGGACTTAACTTTTGTGGTTACTGTGGTTTATCTCATAGAATGGTTTGGGTTGGAAGGGACCTTAAAAATCACCTCATTCCAACCCTCATGTCCCTATCGAAAGCCAGTCTGTCCCTGCAGCTCTGCTTACCTGAGCTGGGCTTTGTTACTTGGGGCTTTGTTACCTCTTTGCTCTGACTGCTTTTTTCCCTGCACCAACTCTCTTCTCTTCATCACAGGGGTTTTAAAGCCCTTTATTTGTGGGGACCAGCAGCACAGAGGATGAGAAGAGCCTCCTGAGCAGCCATGGAGGGGTTGCAGCTGCGGGTAAGGATCCCCCCGTGCACCTCCCACTCCCTCAGAGTGCCTGGCAGATAAGGGGGAAGAAATCCCAGCTCCATTTCTCTCCTGAGAGCCTGGGAGCTGGGGATGACTCCCTTGTCTGTCACTGTGGGGGAACTCCAGGAGGCTGTTCAGGATTAAGCCCGAGAGTGCCTGAGCTCCCGGCTTAATTCCCCAGGTCCCCTCCCCTTGAGCAGCTCCCGGGGCTGGCTGGAGGCACTCAGGGACTGGCCCTCTCCTGCTTAATCGCCTCCTGTTCAGATGTCAGGAGGAGATGAAGCTGCTATAAATAGATGGTGAAGCCCTCCTGGTTTCAGCTGTGATTCACACACATGGCACAGAAGCATTAGGAAGAATTAACATCCAATCTCTCAGGCACTTTCCTGTGCAAACGCCATCCTGTCCCTGTCACTTAAGCTCCTTTCCCAGGGGAGATCAGCAGCACTCTCTGGAGGGCCTGGATGGGCCAAATGGATGGGGAAACTCAGAGCAGGACTCCTGGGGAGATAAACCTGGAGCAGGACTCTTGGGGAGATAAAGCCAGCTGCTGCAGCCGGTGACGGAACAGCACCTGCCCGTGACACAGAGCTGACTCTGGAGGATGCCGAGGGCTCCTGCTGCCCCCTGCCCGGGGCTCAGGCTGGCCAGGATGGGGTTGTTGACGTGCCCACACGCCCGGATGAGGGACAACAGCCTTTGGGATTGAGGCAGCTCCTGGAGGGGTATGTGAAAGGCCAGGGGTCTCTCTGGCTCTCCCTAATCCTTGTTGAGCTGTGCCTTGATGGACCAACCCTGGTGGGGCAGGACAGTGACCTGGGTGGTCCATGGGGAATCCCCACTTTTTCTCCCCATCCTTATTTTGCAAAGCTCAGGGGGAAAAAAATGTATTCTACTGCTAAGCTGTCCCCATGGGAAGCTGTGTGCACTCATTCCTGCAAGTGTTTGCATTCATTTGCATGTGTTTAAGTGCTCAGTGTCCCCCTCCCCCTGCCTTGCTGTGTCTGTGCTGTGAGCGCTGACAGTCACAGAGATGCGGAGTGAGGGGGAAACCAGAGGAAGGTGAGACCAGACAGGTCCTGGAGTGGGAATTGTGATGAACGTTTATCGGGATCTGTCCATCTGCTTTCCTGACAGTCTCCCAGGTGCAGGGAAAAAGTGGTATTTTCCCTGAAAGGTAGTTTGGAAGGCAGAGCGTCTCCTCAGGTAGTTGAAGATTTCTCACACTTTCAGGTATCTGGTGTCTCATCAATAAAGGAGAGATCCATATCTCTAGTCCATGGTATTGCCAGGGTTTCTTGGCATTCCCACTCAATCACAGGGCAGAGAAGGAAAAAGAGCCATGCAGAGCACTCACGATCCACATGAAGTAAAGGGGAGTTTGGACTAAAGGATGAGTTTGGACTAAAAGATGAGCTCAAAGTCGGTATCTTTGTGTCCTCAGTTAGTGGCTCAGGGAGCCTGGAGTCCATGACATGAGGAATACACCAGAAAACAATCTTTTCACCTTGTTCTTTGGTAAAGAATCAGGGCTTCTCAGTGAAGCAAGGAAAGAGGCAGAAAAACGGTCAGAGGAACTGAAAATTGGTGGAGGAGTCAATGTTATTAAGATTACATTAAATCCAAGAAAGTCACCCCTTGACCACTTCAGGGCAGAGGGCCCTGTCCCACTCCTGACTGCAGGAAAATAGCTCTGGGAGACATCCTCAGACACACACTGAGCCCTGCCAGTGTGAGGGGATTAAAGAGATCTCAGCACAAGCTTTCCTTGAGTGACAGAATCTCTGCCTGCTAAGGCCCTGAAGGAGGTTGGTATATCCAAACAAAATGGTAGTAGTGTCAGGATGGTGTTCCCCTATTTAGAAACACGTCACAGGCTGGAATATGGACCTGGAGTACCCAAGCAGGCTCAGGTGTGAGTGGATCTGCAAGCACCTGCACAGTCTTAACCCATCCTTGAATTTTAATTATGTTATGGAAGAACCTGATATAAGCTGCTTTCAGAAACTCCTATAGGAATTCCTGACCAGGCTGAAGGCCTTCAGGAAAAATTATTATATATTTCTGTTATTATACAGAAAGTGGAGTTCCAGTAAAGGCTGGAAAACCCAGCTGGATTCACAGAATCATGTGTGAGTCTGGGAGAGGCTCTGCAGATTCCCTGGCTGTGAGTGACAAGGCTCAGTTGATTTGCAGAAGCTTTTGCATGAACTATCCTGTATATCAAAAACAGGGGGGGGAAAAGGCTGTGTGGAAATCTAAAGGGAATACTTCAATCTGTCTATCCTACAAGTGAGTCCAGACAACCTGAAACAGCTTAGGAATGTGGAGCATATTGGATGCAAATGGCAGGCCATATGTTTTATAACATTAATTGCCAAACTTTCAAAAGCACCCTCCTGACCTCCTGCAGGCAGTGAAGGAGCACAGCTCAGGCTCAGGCACCTCCTCATTTGTCATCTGTTCCTTGTTTTTCTTCAACATTGATCTAGTTCTCTCACCAACCTGGATGGTCTCCAGTGTTGTGAGAGCTGCACACACTCAAATATCAGGCATTTTCCCAAAACATGGCATCTGTAAATGCCAAACTTACAGATGGTACGTGATAGAATGGGATTTACAGGCACAACAGAGAAGGGTAAGGGCAGCACAGAGTGAAAAATTCCATCATTCATCTAGAAAAGCTGGATCTGCTCAGATGGTCTGGCTGGTGACTGCCATGAACAGATGCTGGACTCTGGAAAAAGGGGCTGGAAAGATATCCAGGAATAAGACATGGTGGTTGAGAAGGGAGGAAGTGAGAGCTGTAACTGAGACTCCTGCTAGACTGGGATGATGAGCTTCGCCTGCAGGGAGGAGAGAAGGCAAAAGGAGTGGTTGGTGTTCCACAAGAACCAACAAGGGGATGAGAGTTAATGGCTCTCAGAGCTCACCGAAAGCCAGGAAGACATTTTTGGTTCCAGTTACCCCAACATGGGCTGGTCTGCCCTGCCCTGGTGCAGCAATGATATTGAAATTATCCCAGAATCCCAGAATAGTTTGGGTTGAAGAGACCTTAAAGCTCATCCCATTTCACCCCTTGCCATGGGCAGGGACACTTCCACAAGACCAGGTGAGTCCTGTCCCTAGCAGCAGCTTTATTCTCCAGCACAGGGGCCTCTCTCACAGCTGACACATACAGGTGTTTTCTCTCTCTTGTAGCCCATTCCTTTTCCATTCCCAGCAGGCACCTTGCAGCCGGAGCTTCCTCAAACTCACTGCCATGGAGGTGAAGTGGGTCCATGTCTTGGTCATCTTCCTCTTCCTGCTGTCCGTGGCCATGACCGGCTGCTTCCTGTGGCAGTACAGCCTCCCCAAGGTGGAGCCCAGTGAGTAGGGGGTTTTAACCTTGGTCGTGGTGTGGCACAGAGATTTGAAAGAATAATAAAAGCTTTCTTCCCATTTCTCCCCAAAGAGCACTTCCCCAAACACAGATTTCCCCAGAGAGCAATAAAGCAAGGCCACAGAGGAAGTGAAGGCTGGGTTGATGGAGGTACCACATCACTCTGCTGGTGTCCAAAGAAGCTCCATCACTCCTGGCCTAGATTTGGATAGCTGCTAAGGAAGCATTTTATTTTAGATTCCATATCTTTTTGTTTGTTTGTTTGTTTCCTATTGTTACTCTAGTTACTCTAGTTCGTTACTCCAGTTTAGAAACAGGTTTTTTATACCTTACCATGTGCTTCAGGTTCAGGGTTTGCTCTCTTTCCTATTTCCCAAATCTTTGCCCTGGCTTATGCCCCCTGGTTCACGCTAGAATTCATGGAATCACAGAATCATAGAATGGTTTGTGATGGAGGGACTTTAAAGCTCATTCTGTTCCACCCCTACCACGAGCAGGAACACCTTCCACTGCCCCAGGCTGCTCCAAGCCCTGTCCAACCTGGCCTTGGACACTGCCAGGGATGGGGCAGCCACAGCTGATCTGGGCACCCTGTGCCAGGGCTTCACTGCCCTCACAATCAGGAATTCCCTCCCACTATTCCACATAACCCTTCCCTCTGGCAGTGGGAAGCCATTATCTCTTGTCCCTGTCACTCCATCTCTTGTCCCAAGTCTCTTCCCAGCTCTCCTGGAGCCCCTTTAGGCCCTGGGAGGGATTCTAAAGTATCCCTGGAGCCTTCTCTTCTTCAGGAGAACACCCCCAGCTCTCCCAGCCTGGCTCCAGAGGAGATGCTCCAGCTCCTGGAGCATCTCTGTGGCCTCCTCTGTTGATTACAGGAAACTCAACTCAAGGCACTGTATACACAAGGATTAAATATACACAGTGTTAATGGATCAGAGTTTTAAGTAACTGAAAGGTGGCATAAAATCCACGATGAAGGTGCCAGAAGTATTTCAGAGACCAAGGTCTGAAAAGGTTTCAATCCATACATTTTTATCTCAGAGTACCTGGCTGCCTGTAGGCTATGTGAATCCATCCCTGTCCATCTCTGAGATTTCCTAGTGCCATTTCTCCCCTCATCCCTTTTTCTGATGCTTCCTGTTCACCTGGTCAGCAAGAAGATGGCATTTTGTCCCCAGCTCACAGAGCAGGGAACCTATATTTATGAACACCTTGGGATCAGCTGGGAAAACAGTGCCTCCAAGTAAGGGAGTTCCCATCTCTTTCTGAGTTTAAAGATCTTTGCTGGCCACAAAAATTTGAGCTGTCTGTGGTATATGGAGGATGCAGCTGATTCAACTAATAGATGTAGATGGCCCCCACTAGTAGATGTGGGGCCAACCAAGTGTTGTTAGTGCTGGTTTTCAGGTGGCCCTCACAGATCACTCCTGGCCCCATTTCTGAGGTTATGATGCACAAGGTCACTGATCTCCTGAACCCCAGCTCAGATTTCCTCTAGACATGGGCAGGCCCTTCCAGGGGGGCTAAACCCACTGCCAGGCACCTCAAAGTCTTCTGCAGCCCCAGTTCTTTACTCTCCCAGTTTGCAGAGTTAGTTGAAGTACATCCTGTGTTCATCCCATGTTGGAATAAGCAATAATAGGACACAGTGCCCCTGCCAGCTCTGTTTTACATCAGAGAGAAATAATTCTGCATTGTCCCTTCCTTATGCAGATTCTCCCTTCCCTTATGCAGAAGTGTCCCTTAGGCCAACCGAAGCAAGAAAGCTCATGGTGGCTGCTGGGTGAGGTTCAAGCTTGTCCGTGTGTCTGGTGAAGTCACTTGTGTCACCCTAAACTGTTTTCCAGATCCATCTGTGATGGAAGTGAGGTCGGAAGCTGTGCAGATGTGTCCCCGCTATCCTGAGCCTGTCCCACTGGAACACCCCCTCCCCATCCTGAAGGAAGCATTAGAGAAGGTCTGTGGGGAGCAGGGACCAGAGGGGCACACAGCTCTTGGCTGCTTTTCTCCAGGGGTACAGGGGAGATGGTGGATTTTGCCACTGAACATCCCTGGGGAAGGAGGTGGGGAATTGAGGAGGGGGAGAACATGCAAACCTAGAAATGGATGTGTAAAACTCCTTCAGTGAATAGGTCAGTGAGCAGTTCTCTTGCCCAGAGAGAGAGCTGGGATGGACAAACATCATCATTTGTCCATCAAGTGAGCTTCCACCAGCAAAAAATAATGGCTTTTGGCATCTGGTCCAATATTAGGCAGCCCTCATGTCCTGGAGAGTACCTGGCTCAGGTACTCTCTGGTTCCAACTCATGAGCCTATGCCTATTCATTATTTTCTTTCTTTTCTGGCTTCCCCCACACCTCTATTTAAAAATTGAAAAGATGTTTGTACATACCCAACGGGAGAGAGTGGAGGGTAAGGGAAGGAAGAAGGAGGCGGGGAAGAGAAATGAAAAGGGGAAGAAGATTTGCATCTGACTGGAAGAGGGTGTGATCCATCCCTCAGTATGAGATGGATCTGACATTTTAGCACTGCTGAACTTCTAGCAGGCTCCATGTGCTCTGAGGAAATACTGCAGCATTGCTCTGACTGTCTGGACCATAAGGATAGTCGTGCTCTGACAGGACATTCCACATTTTTAGCCCCTATCATATGGTCTCTCACTTGTCTCCTTCTCACAAGTAGAGGGCAATCAGCACTGTAAACAATACTCAATGTACAAGTGAATCAGGGATTTACACAGTGAAAAAAATTATGTTTTCTGTTATATTTTATTTTACTTCTCTAATAATCCCTCCTATTTTATTTGCCTTTTTTTCTGCCTTTAGGCACTGAGTAAATGTTTCCATAGGAACGTCCACCACAGCCCTGAGGTCTTGTTGCTGAGAGCTCAGGACCAGGTTTGGGCAGTTTCCCTGAACACACATGACTTAATCCATACTGAATTTCAATTCCCATCACTTCACATCCATTTTTGTGAAGTCTTCCTGTCTGCAGGTCTAGGCAGGTCGAAAGGTCAGACTCTGAGAAAAGGAGGACCATGACTGTTGACATGGATCTCAGAATCACATGGGTTGGAAGAGACCTCAAAGCTCATCCAGTCCTACCCCCTGCCACAGACACGTACCATTGTCCCAGGCTGCTCCAAGCCCCATCCAGCCTGGCCTTAGACACTTTCAGGGATCCAAGGGCAGCCACTTCTCTGGCACCCTGTGCCAGGGCCTCACCACCTTCACAGGGAAGGATTTCTTCCCAATCTCCATCTATCCCTGCCCTCTGGCAGTGAGAAGCCAATCCCCTTTGTCCTGGCACTCTAAGCCTTGTCCAAAGTCCTTTTCTGGGGTCTTCATGAGACCCTTCTCGGGAGGTGCTGAGCCACCCGATGTACACATCTACAGATGTACCAGATGGGCCAGGGGTCCGTGGGGAGGGAGGGCAAAGGACCCCGACAGAAGGGCTGGCTGTTTCCACTTGTGGCTCTCAGTGCACTGCCCCTGGCCATTCAGTGAAGGGATCCCAAGGACATGACTCAGTTTGGTTTTTCTTGCCTTAAATGCTGGGTCTGGAAGTGCATTTCTTATGTCTTAACCATGGTGTGCAAAACAAAACATGTGCCTGAAAATGCAAATTATATGTGCAAGATGATGACATAGCTTTGAAAAAGTCACAAAAGGGCAAGATTGATGCATTCTACTTGCAGGAGGTGGGTGGTGCAGAGCTGATGAGGAGTTTTGTACAGCTCGAAAAAGAGTTCTGCACAGCCTTGGCACAACAGGGAGCCAGAAGCAATCACAGCCCTTCAGTTGCTCAGGGCTGATTCTCGTGTTGTGGTTTAAACAGGAGCCCAAGCTCCGGGGTATTTGATGGCATGGGAAGCGTCATGGGATATCTGAAAAGTCTTTTTCTCATACGTCTTTGACCCAAAAAAACCAGTGCAAAGAACAGATGTGCAGAATGCAAATTAAAAATGAAGAAATTACAATTATTAAATGTTGGAATTTGTTTTTAATAATAAATACTACAAGCATGAGCAGCACATTCTTCTACACAGTGGACATGTAGACTGGAAAAGGACACAGGATAATTCAACAGAAGCAATTCTACAAGAAACAGATATAATACATTTTTTTGCCAGAATACCGTTCATAGGATCACTCTCTACTGCTTGGGAGTAACGAGTGTGGATGATGTGGGCCTTCTATTGCTTGAAACAGACTGGTTACCTTGTAAGACTCTTCTTTTGGAAGAGTCTTCTTTTGCTGACTTCCCTGCATTCCCCAGGTGGATCAGATGCTGCGGCAGAAGATGCACAGCTCCAACCTCCCAGCCATGTCGGCCATCGTCATCTACAACGACACCGTGCTCTGGACAGGCAACTTTGGGAAGAAGAACGGCTCTGACCCCGCCTCGGGGGTGCCCAATGAATACACCATCTACAGGTGAGACAGGAAAGGGCACACACACCTATGGAGAGCCGACATCTGGCAATAGAGACATCGTCACAAACTGCAGCCTCATGCAGGAAACTCTGCCGGCTTATGCTGGAACTTTGTGAGACAAAGTGAATTCCCAGGTTGTTACATGCTGGTGGCTTACTGAGTTACTTTGGATTTATTTATGTTTTTTTAATTTAATTCTGACAATATTTAAAATAGGAATAGCAATGATCCTAAAGAACCTGAAAACATACTATTCCTTACATGGGAATGGCTTCATGTCCAGGGCACAAACCTGAAGACCAAGAGCTGGCACAGATTTGGAGAGCAGAGAGGAGACAGTGCCACAGGATTCAAAAAAATAATAATAAATATCAGTTTAGGAAAAACTGATGTTTGAGATTAATATCTACAGAACTTATAAAGTATACCTGTAAGCTTATTCATCGTTCCAGTGAAGTCAAACTCATTTTGGCTGGGATTTTTTAGGTTAAGACAGAATCAAGCTCTTAATGTGTGCTAAAAACCAAAAACAAAGATGAAGGAAATGCTTCTTTCCTCTAAAGGTCAATTTTTAGTGAATTGTATCTGTGTTATCTAAGAAACATGGGCTGCACTCTGACTATAACGTTTTGTTCTCAGAGTGAACAAGCTTGGACGGTTTCAGCAGCTGTGATTATCTGTTTCTTCCCCATCTGTATAATGGCACAATGACCTCATGCTATTTTTACTCCAGAACCATTGAATGACTTGGGTTGGCAGGAACATTCAAAGTCTGGTTCCAACCCCCTGCCACAGGCCTGGAGTCAGGTCCAGATACCTGGATGGGTTCGAACCACCAACGTTTCATTAACAGCTGAACACGCCAACCCATTGCACCCCAGGGACGGCCAGGATAGACCCCAAAGCTGTGGAAATCTGGCATTTAGGGACAGTTTGGTAGTGCTGGGTAAATGGCCCAACTCAGTGATCTTCAAAGGTCTTTTCCAACCTAAATGATTCTGTGATTTTAACCTTAAAATTCCAATAAACTACTTGAGAGTTTTTATGGTATTTACTAATATTCATTTACAATTTATGTTGTTTTATGAATGCCAAATGAATAGAAAGAGATCAGCAGATCACTGCACTGCTGGGGACAGACAGAGGTTATGTTGCAGTCTATAAAGATTCATATTTAAGGATATTAATTCAAACTTCCTGCTTGTATTTTAGCCATTCTCTCTGTAATGAGCAAAGGTGTCACTCATAAAGTGATCTCTTCTTTCCTCTTGATTCATGGGCTTCTTAGTGCTAAATTTCTCCAAATGTTTCTTCCCTAACAGAATTGCCAGTGTCTCCAAGATCTTCCCCACCATTATGTTGTACAAGATGTGGGAGGAAGGAAAAGTCACATCTCTTGATGATCCATTGGAGCGTTATGCCCAGAACTTTGTTATTAAGAACCCTCTGGGGAGGCTCAAGGACTCAGAGCAGAGATACACAGCAGATGGGCTGGTTTTTTTGGAAAAAGGCTCGATGCCACTGAAGCCATCCCCGGTGACCCTGCGCAGAATGGCCAGTCAGCTCTCAGGTGAGGCAGCTCCCGGAGTGTCCCTGGGCCTCTGTGCCCTGGAAAGACACCACAGAGAGTGCACACCATATTCCAGGAATAAAAAACCTGCTGGGAGGCTGTTTCCCAGTCTGGACCCCGCACTGTGCACTCCCCAGGGATCAGGCAGGGCCCTTGGAAGCAGGGTGTCAGCAACCTCATGGAGTGCTCAAAGGGAACTCTTGTCCAGGACACCTGCCAGGAAAGGAGCTGACATGAGGGGGGTTTTTTTCACCTGCAAGGTGAACACAGATTCCTTTCAGGTGAACACAGATTCCTTTCTCCTCAGTACCATGACCTGGAATCAGGCTCCAATTGCACAACAGTGTTTTGTACTCCAGCCCCGAGTGCTCTCATTTTTCTGAGATGTAGAGTTGAGGGTCAAATCTCTTTGCTTTAAATAGAAAGACCTTGATTGCTGAGCTAAATTTAGCTGTCAGCGTGGTCCCTGATCCGGGATTCCTGAGCTATTAATAGCTTGGCATTTGCTGTCAGAGAAACAATAATCTGCTGCTACCTTCAGAATTGGGGAACTCGTACATTAAAGGAGAAGGAGCTCATGGGACTAAGAACTTTAACCTTTCTCAGAAACAAAGCTGCTAATACTTGACTGAGGGATTACAAAATGTAATGGCCAAAGAGACTGTGCTGATATCACATGTGGTATTTTGGTCAATCTCTGTAACCCTTGCATTTTTCCAGATTGGAATAAATGCCCTAAAATTAGGACCTAAAATCAAAATAACATGTCTGCAACTTGCAGGACCTCAGGATGGGGTACAGCATCATTTGAATCAAGCCAACATGAAAATGAGGGCTCCCCAAAATGGAATGATACTGAAACCTGGAAAAAAGCAGATAAACAACCTAAAGTGGCCAGCGACCACATCCCTGCCCAGCCCCTCTCCCTGCAGACAAGGTGTGGCTCTTTCCAGCCTGATGTCTTCAGGGGCACCAGTTCTGTCCCTCTGACTTTCATGAGCACCTGAAGCTGCTCTAACTGCTCCTGTCACCCAGGGAAGAGTGAAGTGCACCCCAGAAATGTTGTAAGGAGCATATGTCAGAAGCGTAACTGGCCATGGCATAATTGCTTGTACTGTGCAACCTTTCCATTGCGTCCATCACTGTGCTGGATTTGCGCCCCTACTCAGCTCCTTTTATGCTCCTGTTTATTTTTAGATTTTAGAATGTGTCCCAAATTTCCCAGAGCACCCCCACAAGACATACCAACCCTTGGACCCAGTAGAAGGAGATGCAGAGTTTCAAAATCCCAACTGCAAATCAAAGGAATATTCCGGTTCCACTTTCCATTTGCTGCTTAGCACTGGGATCAAAGCCACTGCATGACAGATTGTAAAGTGGGTTTCATCTAAATTCTTCCAGTGGAAACTGATCTGTAATAGATCCTCATTATCTGGTCTCTCCATTGCATATTACAAAAGTAACACCAAAGGTTCTTCTCTTCAGCACTCGATGGGCCCATTGCTGGAGGGAAGCTCCAGCTTGTTAAAACCATGATTTTCTAATCCACATGACTGATGGGATGCAATTGTAAATTATTAACAACATGCTTGTCCCTTCAATTAGCAGCCCATGAGGTAGAAATCAATGACTTTGGATTATATTATGCTCTGGTTTATCATTTCCAATGAACCTCAAGGAGACACTGCACTGCTGTCAGAGCTGCTGAACTCTCCCACTGCTCCAACATTTTTTTTTGCTGCCATTGGGGCAAGTACATAAGGAAGGAGCCCATTGTCACTGGAAGATGTCAATCTGTCTCTTATCTGGTCATGCAGCTGCACAAATAACCCCAGAGCAAGGGCAGAAGCAGTGCTCTCACTCCAGCTCAAATGCCAAGTTCAGGCCAGCTGAGAAAAACGAGTGTTGCTGCCACAAAAGAGTGGGGCCTCGTTCAGCTTTGCCAGGATGCAGAACAGGAGGAAAAAGCCTCAACTTGCACAAAGGGAGGCTTAGATCAGATACAAATTTTCAGTGGAAGGGTTGTAAAGCATTGGCAAAGATTGCCCATGGAAGTGGTGGAGTCACCATCCTGGGAGGTGTTCAAAAAATTTGAGAAGTGGCACTTGGGGACATGGGTTAGTGGTGGACATGACAGCTGGATTAATGGTTGGACTCCGTGATCTTGGAGGGCTTTTCCAACCTTAGTGAATCCATGATTAAGACATCTGGTCACTGAGCACACGACTGTGAGTTGTTTTTCTGTCAGAAGCATACGTTTCCCAATTTCCTCCCAAACCTCCCCATCAAATCAAGTTGCAAATGACAGCAAGGAATCCATTCCAAATGTGATCCAAGTTCAGGCCTAGGCAAGCCATAGATGCTGTGCAGAGGAGCTGGGGTGATTCAAAAAGTACTGATAAAAAAATTTAGGGAATCTATGTACAGTGAGGAATAAAAAGTGAAAAGAACTTGATATTTTCTGCATTGGGAAACCCTGAATACCTAAAAGTGGAAAGAACCTTGGTTTTTTCTGTATTCAGAAACCCTGAATAAATGCTGCTAAAGAAGAGGGAGAAGATAAAAATACTTTAGACCAAGCCTGGACTTGTCCAGAGAAGTTTAGGCCCTCTGTGGTGAAGTGTAAAGAATTAAATCCTGTTAAAAGGGGATGTTACACATGTTTGTAGTCAAGGGAATGCAGTCACATGGAAATACAGGGATTTCCCAACACCCCATCTGTTCCTCTTCTTCCAAACCACACTTGGGGATCCAAGATAATTTCCATCATTCATCTAGGCATTTTCAGAGATACAGCAGCCCAGAGTTAATGTTGGGGTAGGACCTAGGTAACCCAGAGTCAGGATGACTTAATGCCATGTCCTGCAGCTCGGCAGGAGCAGGCCCTTGCTGGGTTTCTAGAGCTCTCGTGCCCACCACTGGTGCTTCCATTTTACCATTGAATCTTGACTTTGTTCTCTCTTCACCAGAGCCATCATTTCCATGATTTCTCTCTCTTTCCCATGGCATAGGTCTGCCCAGGAGGCTGCGATCCACCAGCCTGCTCTGGAAGGGCAACACACAGGATGCCCTCGCGCTGCTCAAAGACGATGTCCTGGTGGCCGACCCAGGAACCAGGTCAGATACGTTCATTCAGGAGCTCTTGGTCTGGATGTGTTCTCCACCCTCAGCCCCATCCCCAGCCTCCATGGCCAGTGGAAAAAAGGCAGTCATTCCCAAAGAGACCTTCAGCCATCTCCCCACGTGCCTTTCAGTGGCTGGAAAAAAAGACTGTTAGAGGTATCAGGGTTGGGTTTAATTTTTTCAGCCCAGATGAGCCAAATTAAACTGCTATACTTCACTTAATGAGCCTTAAATGATGCAGGTTTTTGAAAGTGGAAAGGCACTTTAAACAGTTTAAATCATCACAGATTTTAGATAAAATAATGTCTGTGGTGAGTTGTCTAAATTATCTAAAAGGTCTATGAATGCTTGTTTCAATTCCTGTAGTCTGTTGAAAGTCTATTACTTGGATTACAAACACTCAAAAATATCATGGAATCATAGAATCCCAGACTTATTTGGATTGGAAGGGACCTTAAAAATCATGGGTTTTACACCCCTCTGCCATGGGCAGGCACACTTTCCAATATCCCAGGTTGCTGCAAGCCCTTCAACAGGGTCCAGGGGGCAGCAGATAAGGGAAGGATTCAAACTAATTGGGAAGAAACTTTCTAAGACTGCAAAATTGTTTGGTAATTAATTACAGTGTGAAATAATTTACCCAGGATGGCTGAGGATCTACCAGTTACTTGTGTTAGTTCTATCCCACATCATGCCGGAGGCTACAACACATATTCCTTAAGGGATTTTAGGATTTTAATACCATCATCTTCTTTGGTATTTTTATATATTTATTGTAACTTATCTCCATTGGTATCTTTATTTTATGACCCCCATGAAGATAAATAAGGACATCCCCTCATAGTCTCTCAATGCCTTACTAATTGGTATGTTGATAGTTTTCACTCTCTCTCCTTGTTCCTGGTTATGCTTCCCAGCTAACAGATCATTCTTCCCAAAGCAAATTCCCATTCACTGATATATGTTTTAACGTATTTTTTTATATTGAAATTCAGCTCCATTTCAGATACAAGGTTTCACATACAGAATGTGCTTGTTCTTAGAGTAAGAATATATATGCTCACCACACTTTTATTCAACTAAATGGGCTGGAAAAGGTTGAAGTGGTACCAAATTTATTATCTAAATAGGTCTCAATGAGATGTGTGGCTTCACACAATTAAAAAAACCAACAGGGTTGAAAATATAATGAATTTTGAAAATGTATTTTAAAAAAATGCCCCTTCATGTCTTCATGCCATTAAACTTCATTCAAGTGTAAAGACTTCAATCACTTCATGGTTATTAAAGACTGGAGTACTCAGGTTTCTTTAATGACTCCACGTTGCTGGATGCTGCTTTGTGGGCTTTTAAGTGCTCTTTAAGTGCTTTCACCATCTTAAGGTAGCTTAGGTATCTAAGTGATTATCCCGTGGCAAATCCCCAAAGAGGTTTACCCGGGATTTTGAGACCTTTAAGGTGAGCACCTGGAACTCTCCACACTGCTCTTAAAAAGAATGGATGGTGAACAATTATAAACAGCAAGTGAGGTTATGCAAATATACAGGGGTCATTTCTTTTCCATCTTCAGCTCTCTCTGTATATCAGGGTTAAACAGCTCTGCTGATGTTCTCATAAAACATTTCTTTTTCTTGATTTAACAACAAATCGTGGCAACAACATGCAGGATTTCTCTGTCTCCCCTTCATCTGTCATTCCATAAAATGAGAATTTTTCCCTAAAAGAGACCCAGCCATTGATTTTGCGTATCACTGATGAACGTCTGATCCCTATATATTCCTCTTCCTTCACAGATGCCACTACAGCAACCTGGCCTTCTCCCTGATGGCCCACGTTCTGGCTGACCACGCAGCCGATGGGCAGTACCAGCGCTGGATCTCGGAGAACATCCTGGACCGCCTGGGCATGGAGGACACCGGCTTTGACATCACAGCGCCCATCCGCTCCCAGATGGCCGTGGGCTTCTATGGCAGCCAGCAGCCGGCCCCGCTCTACGACCTGGGCTGGTACCGGCCCTCTGGCCAGATGTACTCCACAGCTGCCGACCTGGCCAAGCTGGCCATGGTCTTCTTGGGCACTTACCACCGCCGGCTGCTCGAGCCCGACACGGTGAAGACGATGCTGACACCCCTGTTCAAGTGCTCTGTTGAATACTTTGCCAACAAGACAGGCACACCCTGGGAAATTAATGAGCAGTTGGGATATGATGTCATCAGGAAGGATGGGGACCTTGATGGTTACTCAGCAACCTTCTCTCTCATCCCCAAGCTCCGCCTGAGCTTCATCGTGCTGATGGCAGGGCCCAGACCTCAGGGTAGGGACATTGTGACTCAGACATACGAGTACCTCATCCCTGCCATGGAGACAGCATTCAGAGAGGCCGACAAAAGCCTGATTCCTCCTCCAAACCCAATCCCTTATGTTGGCTACTACACCTATTCCAACCTGACTTTCTATGAGATCAAAGTTGGAATTGGTGGGGTGCTGGTCATGCAGCAGTTTGGGCCTCACGTGGAAGAGCTGATCCCTGAAAAGTATCGGACAATCAAGCTCCACCACCTGGAAGATCGCGTTTTCCAGGTCGTTTTTGACAAGGAGTTCCCATGTGTTCTGCACCTGGGCTCTGCCTCCATCTCACTGGAGACACAGAATGGGCAGCTCTTTAACTTCTACCCCTTTGACCGCAAGGGTTTGTCCCCTGGCTTTGATGCTCCGGGGCTGAACACCTACAATGTGGTGCGTGTCCTGCACAAGCCCGTGTTTTACAGCTAAACATTCCCTGCTCTTCCCTCCACTCCTGGGAGCTGGCTCCGAATCTATGTTTTTCCAGACTCTCCTGTCTGTGTGGTGTTGTGGATGCCATTCAAAAGGGAAGGATGGAGGCAAATGACTCTTTTGCCAAACAAACCCTTCCCACTTTTAAGATGACTTTAATGACTTGTCATTGGCCCCCAGCAGTGCACAACAGGCCAGCTGACATACCTGGACATACCTGCAGGAAAAAGAAGTGGGATTGTGCTGGATGGATATGTTTGGATGCCATAGAACAATGCCGAGCATTGAAGTGTCCACTCTTATATTGTCTTTTTGATGACCACTGTGGTGATCAACTGCTGTCATCAAAGGGCTGAGAATTCCCTGGGTCTCTCAAAAAATGTCTCTTCATCAGTCCAAGGATTTTTCCAGGGCTTTTCAAGAGCCTGTCTATCACAAACAAGATCTCTTACCTGGGTTTGCCAAAAGCATTATGTGCTAAATAATGGCACCAGCCTGACACCAGGCCCTGCTTGGGATTCCCGGGAAGTGAGGGTCTGGTTCTTTCCTGGGTCATAAACTTTGAAAAGTGTAGAGCAATGTGGCTCTGTCTTGGCTCTTTGGCTGGTCCTTCAAAGGATGTTGGAGCAGTGTAGAAGCCGAAGCTCACTTCTGGGTCCAGGAGCACAGGAATGTAAGACGGGATGTTCCAGCTGGACTCAGCTCTGTGATGGTCTCTGTATCCAGGAAAGTTTGTGAGCCTGATGTGGAAATTTAGGAATAAATGGGAACCTTTCTGTATGTTTTGGGAAGAATGTCTGGATGCAAACATACCCACTGTGTTTCTGCAGCTGGGAGTGAAGATGCTGAGGGAAAGTGCACCAGCCTGGGGAGCACCACCTTGGGGACAGTGCCCCTGCACCTACAGAGCCACTGGTGCATTTTGTTATTCATTCCTGTGCCCACACCATGCCAAGGCAGACAGGACAGGGGATATGGGTCACACCAACCCCAGGCAGTGCTCCCTCCAGGTGTGGGGCAGAGTGACTGGACACCTGCCCAGGAGGAAAAGGCCCTGGAGGTGCTGGTGACAGTGGCTGGACATGAGTGCAGGTGTGCCCAGATGGCCAAGAAAGCCAATAGCACCTAGCCTGTCCCAACCATGGTGTGACCACAGGACCAGGGTAGTGATTGTGCTGGACACCGGTGAGGCCCCACCTTCAATCCTGTGGTCAGTTCTGGGATCCTCACAAGAAGGACATGGAGGGGCTGGAGTGTGTCCAGAGAAGGGAATGGAGCTGGGGAAGGGGTTGGAGCACCAGGAGCAGCTGAGAGAGCTGGGAAAGGGGCTCAGCCTGGAGAAAAGGAGGCTCAGGTGGGACTTTGTTGTGTCTCTGCACAACTCCCTGACAGGAGGGGACAGCCAGGCAAGGGTCAGGCTCTGCTCCCAGGGACCAGGAACAGTACAAAAGAAAACAGCCTCAAGTTCCACCAAGGGAAGTTTAGGTTGGATATTGGGAAATTTTTTTCTCAGAAAGGGTGCTCAGGCATTAGAATGGAGCAGTGGTAGAGCCAGCATCTCTGGAGGTGTTCAAAAGATGTGTGAATGTGGCACCTGGGGTCATGTTTAGTGGTGGCCCTGGCAGTGCTGGAGGAACAGTTGGACTTAATGACCTTGAAGGTCTGTTCCAACCTCAGTAAATCAATGATTCTGTGCTGTCAATGGCCAACACCACCTCACTGTGACTGGGAGAGTGTCAGACAAGAGGACAGACAGGACCATCACAACTGCACAGTCCTGGCTCTTCAATGCCTCTTCAAAATAAGGGGATATTGTGATTTCAGCCCTGGGTGGAGCTGAAATAAAAGCAAGCAGAGACAGGGCAGGATAGTTCTGACCTTAAAGTGAATATCCAAATTTCAGGGCATGGCAGAGGCTTCACAGCATGGAAATCCAGAGGAAAGTGTGACAGAGGCACTGCACAAGGGCTTATAGAAACTTGCACAATGAAAGACCCTTCCCAAGTGCATGTTCTGGTATGAGGTGTATCCTCTTGCAGAGCAATATCCTGCTGCTGGTGGTCCACACAGACTCTTGGATGTGGACACATCTCAGAGAGGATGAGAAAAATGACCCTCTCTGCTCCCTTCTCTCTGGCTCTCTGTGTTTTCACCCTGTAGGCTGCTCTTCAGCTTCAGTTTTGAATAGAGACACCACCACTGAAGGCCCAGAAATTCCCTTTCTTTTCTCAGATAATTTCAGTTCCCTGATCAGCGCATGGAACCATGCAAACCTTGCCTTACAGAGCTGCTGCTGTGTTGGTTTGCTCTGGACTTTGTAGATGACCACATCCCATACCTTGTCCAATGCTGTATGTTCAAGTATTTAGTCTGGGCAACAGCAATAAAACCTGTGGAAATGCCACTGTCCTGTGTGGTTATGCCCAGAGGGATGAGTGCAGGCACATTTGGTGCTGATTCCTGAGGACAATATCACTGCCATGACACTCCTCACACAGCCAAGCCCATGAGATGGGATGGGATGGGATGGGATGGGATGGGATGTCTGATTGCAAGATCTGGAGAGGTCTAATTCTGGTTCTTTTGAGTGAGGATTACAAGCCAGTATGGGGCTGTTCTTCTTGCTTTGAAACAAACGAGGTAATTCTTTACCCTCAAAAGCTTCCAAGAAAAATTAGTATTTATATCCCATGTCAGTCCCTGGCCAGGAGGAAACACCACACTGGGCAACCTCTTGTTGGAAAAATCCAGCTCTCCAGAGACAGGGCAACTGAGAGGCATTTTAAAAGATTGTATTCCATTATCAATCTTGCAAAAGGGTGAGACATAAAAGATGTAAAACTCCACATCATTCTATGAGAAGCCAACCTATTTCCTGGTTACAATACCTTATAAAAGTTTTTCAGCCTATTAGCCTTTGCCACACAATGCTGCTAATACTTCTAACACCAATCACCTATTATTTTACCCCACCTGGTCTTGCTACAACGCATCTTTCACAGTTCTAATTCTCAAAAATCTCTGGTCTGTTAGCAAGGCCATCATTGGAAACTTGTTTCCAGTTCAATCTCTCTCTCAACAGCATCTTCTCTATTCCATGGCCTTTCTAAGTCAGCCCACTCTGCCTCAGTCTGCAAACAGATGCACAGGACCATGTGAGCTTTCAGTCAGGCCCTAAGAACCTTCTAAAAATCCATTTATCACAAACCTCCACCTGTGTGATGGAGCTGGAGATGTTTTAGTTTTCCATCAGAAACACAGACACCAAGAAGTTTTTTCTAGTGAGTTACCCTTACACCTGTTCACCAACATTTTTGGGGCTCTAATTCATTCTCATTAACAACAAATTATGTTCTTTGCCACTCCAGAGTCAAATTAATTTCCTGAGCTACAGCAAACCTTGTCTCACCAATGACTGGCTCACCCTGGGAAGGTGAACAAGAGCTCAGTGTGGGCAGGAGAACCTTTCCCTCACACAGAGGGAGAAAAGGAGACCTTGAAAGATCTGTACAGAGGATTTGGGAGAGGCTGTGCATGGCAGACAGGACAAGGTGGAGTTCTGGGGTGGTCCAGTCTGTCATGGAGAGCAGCCAGAGTCACAATCCTGAGTCCAAACTTCTTTTTGTCACTTAGTGCCAAAGCAGCATCCTGAGAACAGCAGAAGCAGCTCTGTCACCAGGAGGGGGGAGGGACAGGTAACCTGGCTCAATTAGCAGGTGTTTTATACCAGCTTTAACAGCTCCTTGTGAATTCAACTTTTTTTTTACTTGAAATTTTATAGAATCTATGTTACCAATATGAATAATGTTTAAGCTTTTGTGTATGCTTGCTGCTGAATTTAAAAATATCCCACTGTTATTTCACCCATGTCAGAGACTGGTTCCACAATCCGTACAACAAACATGCAAAATCTGCCCATCTGCTCACTTTTCACTGAATCTGTGCTTTAAAAAGTGACTCAATGTGTTTGCCACAGCCTATAGAAACACAGTGCTTAAAAATGTTTTTAGAATTACTCATCAGGGAACCAAACAAATAGAAAATGCTTCATTAACATTCCCAGCATCAAAACCAGACAAGAACGAAACTTACTTTATTAGTTTAAGAGACCAAATTCTGCCCTAAGGAGCACTAATGAAACCACATAATATTGTAATAGTGTCCCTTAAACTGTAGTTACTCTACAAGTTAAAAGACTCTGGACCACTAAGAATGAGAATAATCTGGCAAAATATAGACACCTACATCTCAGAACTTTGAACCCTTTGAACTCCTCTCTCAGTGAGTTGTAATGACTCCACAGTCAGTGGGGTGGATTCATCTCACGTCAAAGGGTATAATTGGAATAAATTGATGGATCACACTCTACAAATCCCCAGCCCCCAGCTGGCTGGGATGGACCCAGGCCCTGCTGTCATGAGCATCTCTTCAGTTGGAAGGTAAACTCTTCCAGAATCTGCTCTCAGGTAAGGACAAGTTCTCAACTTGCTCATCACCATTGCCCTGAAGACATGAGGTTCACAGATTATTAGCTCTAAACAAAAAAAGGTGGTGCTTGTTGTGATCCCATTCTAACACGACATCAGTTATGAAAACTTCTTCCCCTTTGGAAGGACTCTGCCTTCAGGAGTATCAGCTCAGGTGAGGATCACACTGATATCTGATATGCATAAAGGGATGGCTGTGCTCCCATTCTCTCTTGCAGCTACACCTCATTTATGAGGACTTTGCTCCCATTCTCCTCTGCAGTTGTGTCCCATTTATCTCCAGCCCCCACTTCTCCAAGCTCCCTGTCTCTGGTAACTCCAGCCCATGGAGCCCTCACTTTTCATCCCTTTCCTCTCAGAGCCTGAAGTGGGGCATATCCCCCAAATTCATATTATCCCCTCATTGGCCTGAAAAGTGCTTTTTCCTCAACATGCTGTGCTCTGGCACACCCACTCTAGCCCCTGATGGCTAATGAGCAAACACGGTTTTAACAGCCCAGGTAGAATTACTGCACAGACAGAGCTGAAAGAGAGTTATATTACAGTCTCCAGCTCTAGCCAAGTTGACAAAAATTATGGAAAAACAATAAAAGTAAATTGATGTTTCATGCACAGAAGCACTCAAAGACATAAAAACAGAAAGAAAAAAACCCCCCTGGGTAGGATTCAAGGCCCTTTTGCAGATACAAACAGGAATTGCAGGAATACAATGTAGTTGAAAAATTGGTACAAGCTATGACTGAGATGGTATGTGCACCTGTAATTAAGGGTCTAATTATTTACCATGGACACCTGGGAATCTCCCAGACCTACCCATTGCACACTCAAAGGTTTCTAGCTTCATGGCATTTTGAGAGCTCTGGGCATTCACCCCAAGCCAAGAGACAAAGATTATCACAAGACAGAAGACTTACACATCAGGACAGTCCTGCTGCTCCTCCAAACTTCTTGGAAGGAATTTGGGTGAAGCTTGCAAGTCTGAAGTGACCTGTGCCATGCAACTTCTCACAGTCCTTCTCAGTGCCGTGGTCTGGGTGACAGGGTGGTGTCAGGTCATAGGTTGGACTCAATGATCTCAAAGATTTTTTCCAACCCAATTGATTCTGGGATCCTGGGATCCTTGGAGCGTCTGTCTCTCACAATTCCTGCACTTCTCCCTCATTCCCATTCTGTCCTCTTCAGCCCAGGTGCTGCCCAGTGCCACAGCACAGGGTAAGTATCTTCTCCACCTCCTTCCCCTCCATGGTCTGGCTGTAACTTCTCTGGGCAGGTGCAGTTACAGAAACTGCTCCCCTGGCAGCCACTCCCGATGCAAACCCAATTATCAGGATTGTGGGTTGGTGCCAGCTCTGCCTGGCAGCAGCTCCTGTTTAGTTCCCAATTTATTCCTCCAGGGAGTGATATTTCTGCTAGGGATGGGCAGGCACATTTCATTTAATTTCAGCTCCACCTGAGCACCATGGGTGAGATGTGAGAGCATCCTGCTGGCAAAAGGTAGTGGAAAAACATGGGAAGAGAGGAGTCAGCAGGAGGATGGAATGAGCACAAGAGGGAACCGAATATAAAAATGTCCAGCCACAATTTCCAGTAACTTTCAGCTAATTATCGGATATACTGATGAAGATGTAAGAAAAGCAGTTGGTTAAATCTAACATCTGAAAGATGGGAGCAAAGTGCTCTCAAAGAGGCAATTGGAAAATATTGTGCCTTCTAGCCCCCAAATTGTGGGAGAAATGAGCTCTGCTGGGAAGAGCAGGTCAGCTCCAGAGTGATGAATTGGCTGTTTCCCACAACTTGTGAGAGAAAGCTGCCACAGCTCGCCCTGGGGAACTGGTAAAACTGTGGGAATCTTTGTCATTCCAGCGCCAGTTCTCTTGGCCAGAGTGTTTGGCTGCTGTTGGTTTGGGTTCAGCCCCATCACTCCCAAAAATCTGTTGACATTGTGTTTATTGTAAGAGATGAACCCCCTCAGGGGTGTCACTCTTGGTCCCCACCTGCCCCTGCACCTTGGTGCTCCTTCCTTGTGAAGAAGGAGAAAAGCCTCTAATCATTTAACACCATCCATGTTCCCTGGTGCCTGCCAGGAAATCTGGGACAAACTGGGACATAAAATGCCTCTGGAACACCTCACACACTGATGTGAGTTACTGGCTGGAGGGTGGGACACGTTGTGGGACACAGGGGAAGAGCATCTGAGGACTGCACAAGTCCACAAAGACTTACCTGGGGGAGGTGGGGAAAAGAACAACCAAGGGGCTTTGGAGAGCAACAAACATGAAAAAATAAAGAAATAAGGGAATAAAAGGAGCCTCCAGCTTCCCTTTCATTTGTCCAAGCTGGGAGATGTCAGTTCCCAGTCTGGCCCTTCCTTGTGCCATCTGATGTTACATGAAGTCCTGTATCTGCTGAGATGTCCTGACTGACTTGTGAGAGTCGGAGGGTCTGGACTTCCTCGGGGTAATGATCACTGTTTGCCACGACAGTGAATCCAAAAATGTCCCCAAAAAAGATGTGCACAGATTTTGGGATGGCTCCCAGGATGGCAACCTTCCTGAATATTCACAGCTGACACTGCATGATCTAGAGAATCACAGCACATGGAATAGTTTTGGGGGGTACGGACCTTTGAGCTCATCCTGTCCCACTCCCTGCCATGGGCAGGGACACCTTCCACTATCCCAGGTTGCTCCAAGCCCCGTCCAGCCTGGCCTTGGACACTTTCAGGGATCTAGGGGTAGCCACAGCTTCTCTGGCCCCCTGTGCCAGGGCCTCCCCACCCTCACAGCCAGGAATTCCTTCCCAATGTCCCACCTAACCTTTCCCTCTGTCAGTGGGAAGCCACTTGCCTTTGTCCAATACATGGAAGAGGATTTAATTAATCCAGGAGTCAGTGATTTCAGCATCAGGATTATTGTCCTTATCCTTTTCTTGCATGTGCTTGAAGGAAGCTCAGGTAGCATCCATTTGTCCTGACACCCCCACTCATGTCGTAAGCAGAGGGTGAGGTTGCTGTAAGGTGATTAGAATGTATTCCAGAGTGATCCCCTGCTGTGGGAGCTGTGGTGCTGCTGGCAGAGACCAAGAGCTTTTGTGGGATGTGAGCTCAGGGCTCACAGAGTAGGAGCAGGTTCCGAGAGTGCAGAAGCCCCTGAGGAATTGGGAAGAGAACAAATCTGAACCAACGCCTATAGTGGAGATTCACAGGCACAGGGGAGGGGGGCACCACAGAGTGTTCCTGCTGAAGTGCAGCTGGGATTTAATCTGTCGCTCCAATAGCCTGGAACATGAGCAGGATGGAAGCAAGCCAGGCCATGCTGCATGTCCTGGAAGCCACCCAGGGCTCCCTGGTGCAGAAAACAAATGCTCAAGATAGTCATGGGTGCAATCAGCAATTACCCCTCATGCAAGGGCAGGGCACATCAGACAATTCCTGTGATGGGATTGAGTCACTATGTGCTGAGGTGCTGCTGTGACACTGTGAGCATCTGCAAGGATGGCCCCTGGAGCTCTCTCAGAATAAAGGAATGCTTGAAAAAAACACACTAATCTGATAAAAATTGGGGGTTCCATCAATGGAGGGTGAAAGAAAGGAAGAAGAAAAAAGAGGAATATTTGAACACAAGGTTCAAATTTACAAGGTGTGGGAGAGGGGCTGGCGGTGTCAGCAGGCCTGAGAGGAGCAGGGGCTGAATGGTGAGCACAGAGCTGCCTGTAAGGGCACCCTGTAGATCCTCACAGGAAGACCTGGTGTGTGTAAAGTGCTCATGGCCACACCAGTGCTCTTCCGTGACTTTGTGGTGCTCTGCTGAAGGGGCTTTTGTAATAATAATTTTTTTTAAAAAATTAGCAGTATGGTTAGATTTGGAGGAAGCTCACAGGGAATGCACTTTTGAGATGCCAATATTTCTGTTGGTCCCTCTCATACTCAGAATTTGAGTGGTGACTTCAGAAGTCAACAGCAATCTTTGAAATTCCTCAACTGTGTGACACAATCCCTGGACCAAGTCTCCACTCAGCCCCACAGACTCTCTTCACCAACAAGACATTGAAGACTGATTTTTTCTCATTTCCATCTTCTCCTCGAAAATTGTCCAGCACTATATTCCCTCTCTAGAATGTATTTTTTTAGGTGAGAGACCACAGGAACTCCTGACTTGCTTCTTGTTGGGAGGCTTTCTCTGCCCAGCTTTGGTGCAGACACTGAAGTCATCTGGAGAGACACAGTATCACTTTTCTCACGCATCAGTTGAAGACTGGGATGGGAATTTCAGCCCTTCACAGCTGTCTGCAATTTCTCCCTAAGAAATTCCTTCCTATTCCAGTTACTGTGATGAAATCCTCACACCTCACAATGCTCTGTTTGAGCACTGACTGATTATTTTGGAATCTTTGCATATCAGCACTGAAGTGCTACATCAGGATCCACTGGGCCCAGTAATTATAATTTTACAAAGTCCTTTTCCCAACAAATAATGTAACTCGGAATCCCAGGAAACCACTAAGCAAATTAAAATCTGATGCACAATAAACAATTCAGCTTTAAAAAATACACAGTGCAATAAATGAACCAGAACTGGCCCCGTTCCCATCCACAAAGGAAGATTAGTGGGAGCAGTGTGACCTCTGCAAAGCATCAAAATATCCAGGATTGTGGTATAAAAGTGTCTGCCCCCTTTAACTGCTGGTTTGCCTTGATTGAAAAATATCAGATATTTTCTGAAAGGGACCATAAACCTCCTATAAATTTTTATTTCAGAGAAATGCAAATCCTTTTCTGTCAGTAACCCAGCACCCAAAGTGTGCCCAGTGCAGAGCAGTGGAGTTCTTGTGGAGAAAAGATCAAGGCCACAAGATCTGACCTGGATTCATCCTCCTGCTCAGGACTGAAGGGCACTTGGGCCAAGTGTTCCAGGAGAACACAGCCATAACTTCTCAGCTCTTTGACAAAACCTCTCTAGTTCATTACCTCACCATGTGTCCTCAGTGGCTTCTTTCCCTCTCCCCAGGAAGATCCTGAGATGATGAACAACTGGAGGATGACCAAGACAATCATGGAATCATGGAATGGTTTGGGCTGGAAGGGGCCATAAAGCCCATCTCATTCCAAACCCCTGCCATGGGCAGGCACACCTTCCACCATCCTAGGTGGCTCCAAGCCCCGTCCAACCTGGCTTTGAGCTCTTCCAGGGACAATGCACTTCCATAGTCATGTCTGCATCACAGGGAGTACAAGGAGAGGTGCTGGGACCTGAGCTGGGTTCATCAGATGAAGGCTGAAGGACGGATTTACTTGGAGGACAATGACAAAGAGGACAGAAGAGAGCTAAGTGGTACCAGACAGTTCAACAAGAGACAACAGTCACAAATTACAGCCTGGGACATTCAAGGTGGCTTTTAGGCAAAGCTCTCTCCCCCAAATTTCTCTGCAGCCCTTGCACAGGTCACCAAAGATGTGAGTATCTCCACCCTCTCATTGGATATTCCATTCAATATTTGGATTGGTAAAGGCTCAGCCACCCTGATCTACTGTACGGAACCGTGCTGTGAGTGGGAGGGGCATCGTCCACAAACATTCCTGTGGCCAGGTTGGATGAGCCCAAGGTAGAATTGAAGGAAAGAGTAGGAGCATTTCTAAAACACTGGGACTTGGACCTTTATTATGAGAAAAGTGGTACAAGGACATAAGGATCCTCTGCTCAGCTCTTCCTTTGATTCTAAACCTGGGGTTTGACAGAATTTATCCACACTATTCAAGTATTGCCTTCTGTGGGAAGGAGAGTCATGGAGTACATCTGATTAATGCTTTCCCCCTCATACCAATATGGCAAATTTGGGTCCAATCTCCATTTTGGTGCTTGGCATTCTGGCAGCATTCAGGACATTCTGACTAACCTTCCTGAAACCACGACAAGCCCTGCCCCTGTGCTTCCCTCTTTATAAAAAAAACCCAGACACATCTGGGGTGAATGGTTGGAAGCCTCACAGATTTCTTGGCTGAAGATTCAACTCCATATTTGAGGCAGCGTTGAGGGACATCTCACTGTTCCTGTGTCTTAGCCCTGGGAGTCAAGGGCAGAAGAAAGAAGAGCTTTCACCTGACTTTGCCAGGAACAGCGTTTCTTTCCTAATAGGTGGGGTTGTGTTTTGTCAGGTACCCACTTCTGAGGTACCCAGTTCCCAGGTACCCCATTCCCAAGTACTGCTTCCCCTGCCCCTTCTCAACTCATGGGATGTTGTAAAATGTCAGCCAGGAATTCCACAGGAACAGAACTGCAGTGGGCCCATCTGGCAATATCAGCAGCTTTGTGAGATTAATTTTATATAAAGGAGTTTGATAATAAACAAGTTGGTTTGATTGTATCGAAGGCAATGTTACCACCTCCTTACTATCAGTCCAGAGCAGCTGTGGCTGCCCCATCCCTGGAAATGCCCAAGGCCAGGTTGGATGGGGCTTGGAGCAACCTGGGATAGTAACAGGTATCCCTGCCCATGGCAGCGGGGTGGAACTGGATGGGCTTAAAAGTCCCTTCCCAACCAAAATCATTCTGAGATTCTTTATAATTCTATTTATTTTCCCTATTATTCATCGTGGATCCAGGATAAACTTTGACATTTCTGGCAAAGACATGCATTTCCCTAAAAGTTCTTGATTTAAAAAGTGAGCAGGAAAAATACAGGATTTCTGAGTAACAAAATAATTTTTTGTCACCCCCTGTATCCAAAATACTGGCAAAGCAATTCCTACAGCTCCAGTTTCTGTCCAAGGGACTGTGCTGTCCCCAAGGGCAAAGCAACACTGAGGGTTTCCCAGCCCACTTTGGGACATCATGGTTTGGGAGCTGTGTCCATGATCACAGAGCTCCAACAGCTCCCACTGCCTGTTGTCTTCAATGCAGGTTTGGTTTTTTTTTTTGCAGTTTTGACTCACATTTTTCAGAAGATTTATAACAGCTCAGCACCTGGGAGGGGATTCCCAGTTGGTGCTTTTTTTTTTTATAACCTGACAAACCTTAACAAATTCACTTTTCCATCTGTTCCAAAGGTGTTCATGGGCAGGGACCCCTTCCACAATCCCAGGGATGGGGCAGCCACAGCTCTCCTGGTCCTCAGAGAGACAATTTGGATGGTGAAACACCAAACAAATTACAGGAGATTGATTTATTGTGAGGAGTCCTTTGATTGTGTGTCCAGCAAGGCTGGATTTTCCTGGTTTGCACATGGAAAAATCTACCACAGAAGTGTTTACAGTGATGTCTCTTCTACTGATTTATTACAATGGAAATTCAGGTGCCATCTGTGCCTATTTTTTTGTAATATTAGAAAAGAGCAGATACTGAGGCAACAGAGCCAAACTTACTAAAATAGGAAATTCCAATTACGTTGCATAAGGATGTATTTTTCTTGTTTTGTTTAGGCTGTATTTTGCTAATGCTTATTTTATTTGAACAACTGGAAAGTATTTTCTGATCCTTATTTTTCATTTGGAAGCTGAGAACAAACTCAGTTTTTTCCCTACACCATGAGATACTGTAGTAAATGTATTTTTTAAATATTTTGTTTGTGGAGATAAATGCGTATAAAAACTGTAAATTCATGTAAATATATGCAAATATAATCTCTTGAAGACAAAGAAAATGCCGTTTCAGGTGTTTGGGTGGTTTGGATGAATGTGGCATAAGCATCTCTTTGCTGTTGTTTATGTGGTTCACCACAGAGACAAAACAACAGCAAGTTGTAGCTGAAATTCCCACAATTTCCTTGTGAAATCAAAATCACAAAACTTGTGATTTTGCTCCCAGTCTCACAGTCACCATTTCAGAAATCCTTATGAGCAAATGCTCCTCTGACTGCAGGTAGGCAGAGATGATTTGAGGTTATCACCCAGACATCACCTCGAGGGTGCTGGGCTCTGCCCAGGCTCCCCAGGGAATGGTCATGTCCTGAGGCTGCCAGAGCTCCAGGAGTGTTTGGACACCACTTCCAGGCACAGGGTGGGATTGTTGTGGTGTCTGTGCAGGGCCAGGAGCTGGACTCGATGGTCCCTGTGGGTCTCTTCCAGCCCAGGACATTCTGTGGTTCCATACAGAAGGCACTGATATAGCTGGGGGCAGAGGGTGGGAATGAGATTATAATCAAGGTCCTTTCTAACCAAACCATTCCATGATCCTCTGATTCCTCCTTCAGGGTGTGAAGTGACCCACCTTGGTGCAGCCCTGCTCTTAACTGAGGCTGTGACAGCCTCAGGGCACTGCAGGTGACCTTCCTTCTCCCAGAGGTCACTTCTCCGGTTCTTTGTAACTTATCACAATAGAGGCAAGAACCCACGTGGGACCTGTCCCTCACTTTCCTCCAGGCCTCAAAAAGGGATGAACACTTCTCCTGAACACCATTCCGTAACCTCACAAAGGATTAAACCAGAATTTCAACCCAGCCCTCGCAAAGGAAGATCTTTGCAGACTCTGCACCTGAAGTAGACCACGGTGACCATATCTCACAGGGATTTGGGAGGAATAAAAACAATGTAAAATCTAAGTTCAAAGCCCAAAACTGCTGAGTGCTACTCCACTTTGGAGGGTCACACAAGGGAGCATTGAAGATAATGTTAAGGAATTTCAGCTTCTGGCATTAGGATTTGTGGGAGGGGGATGTTATCCCACGCATCACTCTCTGAAGATTATATTTGCATCAGAACTCTCATGGGTCCAGATTTCTCTGGGAATTAGCAGAGCAGTGGCAGCTTCCCACAGGGTGACAGAAGGTGACGCAAATCGCTGGGTGGAGCTGGATTTGGAGTGCTGTCCCCATTAATCCAGGGATTTTCATAGACAGGCACAGTACAAGCACTGTGCTCATCCTGGGAGCAGTGCTGTGTACTACAGGTGGATCCACGAGGAACAGCAAAGAACACAGAGAAGCATTCAGGAATCTTCCTCCTTTCACTTCAGAAATGTGTCAAATGTCACCTGCTGCTGAGTCAACATTATTTATAATTTTGAGGACACAAGAAGTGGTCCCCAGAGTAAAAGGTGCTTTTTGTGCTTTGAATGAAGGTCTGAATCCTTCTGATGATTATGAGCTATTTGAATATATTGTCCAAATATTCCTGCAGGTGATTGCCATGAAGCCTAGGGAGCTGTACAACTTTTGTTCTATAAATCTGCCAGAGGGAAGGGTTAGATGGGATTTTCTCACAGGGAAGAAATCCTTCCCTGTGAGGATGAGGTTGCCCAAGAAAGCTGCGGTTGCCTCTGGAATCCTGGCAGCATCCAAGGCCAGACTGGACAGGATTTGGAACAACATGGGATCATGGAAGGTGTCTTTGCCAATTTTTTTTTCAATTTCATATCCCACATCAAAATGTAATCCATAATAATCCCCAGGATTTTGCAAAGCTGCTCCACTCCTGCTGAGCTCCTGCTGGATTACCTGGCATGTACCTGCTTGTGTTTATTCCTTAAAAAATACAGGACTGCACCTCCAGGTTCCAGAACAGACTCTTCCTCTGAAACATCTCCCTGTACAAACCATCTCTCACAGCCTGGTTTCATCTGCAAATGTCAGCAAAGTGTGTTCAATACAAGGTGTTAAATGGAAATATTGGATCATGCTGGCTCACACAGATTCCTGAAGAATCACACTTGATGCAACACCCTGGTTTGACAGGGAACAATTCCTAACTCCTCTCTGAACATAGCTTTCTCCAATCAGCTTTACAAGGATGTTGTGATTGCTCTGTGATGAGATAATTTTCTCCAAACAAGCACAATAAACTCAAATTATTCAGTTAAGGTTACACTTGAAAGACATTCAAATATGGATAAGTGGGAAGTACACAATCCAAGCAGCCAGATCTGGCTTTTTTCACAGCTGAGTTACTTTTTTAGGATCAAAATATTGCAGAACATGTGGGTTTGTTTTTAAAGATAGCACGAGTTGGCAGCAGAGCCACAAAATCACTTCTCATCACTTTTGGTACGATTCAGGGCAATCTGAAGAGCTTGAACATCTTTTCTTCCCTAACCATGAGTGGATTATTTTGATGTGTAGTATTCCCTTGGAATTTCTTGCATTTATAACACACAACAATATCCCTGTGGTGGTTTTTAACCCTCCCCAACTGGTCTTTTCCTTCAGTTTGAACTCTGCTTAAATATAAGTTTAATACAATCTTTTGTAAAAGCTGATCATTCTTTCTCTCAGTGAGCAGATTTCAGATTTCAACTATTTAAGTTTCCCCTTTCAGAAAGGCTCATGGTCCTGGGAGAAGCTGGGGAAGCAGGTGCTTGAAGCTTGAACATGGAATGGCTGCTTGCCCTTCCCATCCCCATCTTTTGTCTCCCTTCTTTACAAAAAACTCACATTCGCTTTCCCCATCTCCATTTATGTCACCCTTCTTCAAAACAAAAATGCACTTTCTGTCCCCTCTTTCTGCTCTTGAATAGCCCCATGTTCAAATTACCCCACCACAAAGATGTAAATAATAGTGTTGTCATCTGGAACAATTTTCTGCAAGCCCCAACATAGGCCTGAGCCAAGGCTCTCTGGGATGCTCTTCCTAATTTCCCTTTGATTTTCTACCTTTAGTGAAATAAAAAGAATGAAAACAGCTACATCTCCAATACTTGCTGACCTTTTCAATTTATTTTTTTTTATACAAGGTCTTTGTCTTTCAGGGGGTCATCTCAGGGACCTGGTGAGGAGATGTAATGATATTCTTTTTCTCAGGTAGACAGAAGTGGAATTTTAATAGAGAAATAAAACCCCAGCCTTGCTGATGAGCAAGTCCTGGGTTTGTCCTTCCCAGCCTGGATGGTCTCACCAAGATGAAGACATGGAAGGTGTGGTCAGCAGTGAGCACTGATGAGCTATTTTAGGATAAATCTTCATTAGGAGTGATGGAACTGGCAATGTCCATCATCTGGAAGAGAGGGAAAGAGGAGGGTGGGGAACCCACCCCCCAAATCAGATGGCATCTTCATTTGCAGTGAAGAGTCATACATGCTAAAAGGGGCTGACAGAGCCTGTTGATTTCCTACATATTTGTTTTGCAGGCCTCCTGATCCCATCATGAGTGACCCACAGACGTGGGGCAAAGGGAATGCCAGGTTCTGCCTTCTGGAAGGTGCTCAGACTGTTGGATCCAATATTCTGTTTACCTTTGTAAAAAGGTGACCCAGAATTCTTCAGCTCACCTCCTGCCCCCAACAGCAAGGTCAAAGAGGAGCTGGTCTGTGGGAGGGCTAAGTCGGTGAACAGAGCATCCCAGAATCCCAGAATCAATTAGGCTGGGAAAGACCTCTGAGATCATTGAGTCCAACCTATGACCCAACACCATCACATCAACCAGACAATGGCACTGAGTGACACATCCAGGCTCTCCTTAAATCCCCTTGGGTACAGTGACTCCACCACCTCCCTGGGCAGCCCCTTCTAGCCCAGTCACTCTTTCTGTNCCTCCCTGGGCAGCCCCTTCTAGTGCCCAGTCACTCTTTTCTGTGGAGAAATTCTCCCTAAAGCCCAGCCAAAACCTCCCCTGCTGAAGCTTAAGGCTGTGTCCTCTGGGATTCCCCAGGTGAGGATCCTCTGCTGCACATGAAGACACAGATCTGGAGTCAGGGTGTGCTGGGCAGTGATGCAGAGTCAGCATCTCACCTCTCCATGTCCTCTTGCTCCATAAACGGCTGGCTGGAGGCTCCCAGAGTGCTCAGGGGTCTAAAAAGGAGCAGCAACTCCATTTCTATGCTGTCCAGGGTCTGGGAGGGATCAGGAGCTGAGGTTGGGCAGCTTTCCACCAGAGAGCTGGGATGTGGTGGCACCTCAAATCCTGGAGCAGTTCTAGGATCCTCAAGACAAGAAAGACATGGAGCATGTCCAGGGAAGAAAACAGAGCTGGGGAAGGGCCTGGAGCACCAGGAGCAGCTGAGGGAGCTGGGAAAGGGGCTCAGCCTTGAGAAAAGGAGACTCAGGGGGGCCCTTCTGGCTCTGCACAACTCCCTGACAGGAGGGGACAGCCAGGGGTGGGTCGAACTCTGCTTCCAGGGAACAGGGACAGGACAAGGGGAAACAGCCTCAAGCTGTGCCAGCAGAAGTTTAGGTTAGACATCAGGAAAAGCTTCTTCACAGAAATGATTGCTCAGGCACTGGTACAGGCTGCCCAGGGCAGCGGTGGAGTCACCAACCCTAAAAGGGTTCAAAAAACATGTGGATGTGGCACTTGGGGATATGGGTTAAGGGTGGACCTGGTATTGCTGAGTCAGTTATTAGACTTGATGATTTTGGAGGTCTTTTCCAACCTCAGAGATTTCTTGATTCTATTTAGGCTGGAAATGTGGAGTGCAAGGTCTTTACTGGCAGCACGCGACTGATGAAGAAGATGATGATTGAGATCCAAGAGGAAAGGATTCCATTACCCAGATCATGGGAGGACTCAACTGCCATTTCAGTTTGGTGGGTCATTATTTCAGGGTTCCTGCAGGACATGCCTGGAGATGTTTTCTTGATGTTCCCTTCCTTGATGAGAAGTGACCGCAAACTGCAGAAAGGTTTCTGTTCATTTCTTTTGCTTCTGGCAGGTGCCAGGATGCTTTTGGCAAAGGTCGGCTGAAAAGCAGACACATAATCCCATAAGGGCATAAAGAGGCTCTGTTTGTGTTTTGCAAGATTTTGATGCGAAATAATGAAAAATCCACAGTGGAGCTAAAAATCTCATTTTCCCAAAGAAAGAGCAGGAACCAAATGTCATGTTTTCAACACCATTTAATTTTAAGTGGTCCCACTGAAAATTAAATATAGATTAGTTTTTCCCTTTAACAAAGTAATTTCCAACATTTATGGGACAGGTAGAACAAATAATTCTGCTTTCACTTTTGTCTGCCCACAAAATGTGTCTGGAGCTCCTCTCTGCTATTTCAGAAAGCTGAAATTATTTTTTCTTACCCCATTTTCAGTTGCAGTGCATTGCACAGGGGGTTGGATCTCATTTTGTCCTGGACAGTTTGAGAGTTTTCACTTCAATTTCTCCCTGCTGATCCACCCACAACCACTCTACCTGTGACAAACACCTATAATTGTACTCATGTGTATGGCACAAGAACAGGCTCACAATCTTTGTGTCATTTTTTCTTTTATTTGAGAATTGCCCAATATAAATAATAACTCTTTCAATAATCAATGAATAATCCATGGATAACCAAAACCATGCAGTGAACCACATGATGTCTGTTTATGTATTGAATGTGTGTATTTATGTTTTGAATCCCCAAATATGAATTTATTTATTCCATCAAATCAAGTGTGAAATTCCTGAAATTCACTTTCATGGTAGTGGTGATGATAAGTATAAGTTTCCTGGGATTTTGATCCCTTGAAGAACAGTTTATATCCAGATTGGGACCACTATGGCTAACCTGGTATGCACACATGTCCAGACACACAGACACTGGAACAATTTTCACTCCGTGGGATTTTCACAATAACTAATTCCAAGTGAATTAGGACACAGATCTTTAGTCATTCCCAGAAAGAAAAAAAAACAAACCAAAAACAAGTGACATTGGAATTAAGGATTCTGCACTATGACAAAATGAGGGGGTTTTAACAGAGTGAGATAAGTGAGCTGCTTGTCCAGGTGTTTCCCTCAGATCCCAGACAGGTTGTATCCCAGATTCCTGCTGGGGCGAGACTCAGGTCATTAACCTCAGCTCCAGCAGAGACTGATTCCTGCCGAAGAGAGAACCAGTTCCTGCCATTCCAGCTGCCAGTTGTCCTGTCTGGCCTTTTTTCTGACCCTTGTTCTACATATTCCCTTTCCACAACACCATCAGCTGAGCTCAGACTCCTCCAAGTGCACTTTTTATCTCCTCCTGAAGGAAGGACACTCTTCCACTCCGGAGCAATTACATGAAGCCTCAGAGAATCCCATGGCACACCCCGCCACTGGACACAGATTTGACCTCTTACTCCAAGAAAATGAGAAGAATTTTAAGCTAAAACTAAAAAAAAAATTAAAACCAACAACAACAAATCCACCTCAAAATCAAATCCAGAAATTTATTTTTCTAAGTAGAAAACTCAAGTGACTGGTGGCAGCAAGAGAAAGAGCTGGGCTTACAGCTGAACGATCTGACAAAATACTTCAGTTCTGGTTTCTGAACACCAATTTCTGCTCCCCACTGAGTTGTTTCCAGTGAAAGTCTCCCCTAGCTGGGACAGCAGCCAGGAAAAAAACAGCAAAAATTAATCAAAACACATTTTAAAAGAGTCTATAAGTATATATAGAAAGGAGTTTTTCACTTCCAAGTGAAAACTATTATTTTTAATATATTAAGCAGTTTTTATTTCAGTTATCCTTGTTCCCCACTCAAAGATTCTCTTCATTGAGGCCTTTGATTGATTGTTTCTCAGTGGGGATGCTGAGCCAGATGAACACAATTGTATTTTAAATTTCTTTAAACTTAAAAACTTTTTTAACAGAGATGGATCCAGTTGTTAAATTCTGGACATGGTGCCTGTGGATGCCAATCATGTTGTGGCAGAAATATTTCCATGCAAAAGCCACACTCAATTGCACCTGAATCATGCAAATTGCAGCTTGAAAATACCAAAAACCTCTTTTTTTCCTCTTAGTTTTGGGTGTTGCTTTGATCTGGGAGCGGGTTTGTGGAGGTAACTTAATGGCTTATTCACCTTCACAGGCAATTACTGTTGAATTCCTAAGTTTTTGGAGAAATTCCTGGGCAGAACTAATGGCTAACAACAAAAATCCTTCACTACAGCATTTCAGGGTCAGAGACAGATTAATGTCCTTTTAGTAGTAATTTGGTTTCCACGGTAATCTTGGAAACAGTTACATAGTTTAGATTCTTGATCTGGCAAGTGAGATTTTTTTCCACACATGATCTTTATTTGCAGTGGTGTTATACTCCTCTATGACAAATGAGATGAAAGGTCTTTGTTAAAATGAAAGGGTAGCTGTTTGTATACCTTGAAAGGAAAAAAGATTTTCATTCAGTATGTGCCTTTTGCCTCTGATGTTCTGGAAAACTCTTGAATTCAATAAATTTAGACTCCAAGCAGAGTAAGGTGCGCAAAGATCTTAGGGATAAAACAAAAGAAACATTTTTAAAGAAATAATGCAGCAGATAATGTAACCTGGTTAAACCTTGACTTTTTTAACAAAGAAATCAGAGAACAACTTCTGAGAGTGCAAATTTTATGGTTTGGGATAAAAAAGGTTGGGTTGGATCTTCCTCCATTGCAGCCTCTGTGGAGGGCTGCGTTAAGGTCACTGGTGCCTGGTGAACTCCACACTCGTTTAAAACATGCCCTTGGTATTTAGGTTCCTTATTTTTGTTGGGGACATCTGAAATATCTGTAAGATCTGTAATATCAGTCTGAACTCACTTTGGAAACTGCAGAAGACAATTAAGTTTTTTAGATTCAGTCTTTGCTCCCCTGCACAAAACCCCTTGAACAGCAGATCTAAGACCTCTTACCATGAGCCTTTTCCTCTCCTGCCTCTTAAAGTTATTCAGCTTCCTATGAAGTAGTTAAATATTCATGGAGTTAAAGACTGTTCAGGCTGGTAGATCAAGAGGAACTTGCTGGAAAACAGCCTTTAAGTTGCAGAGCACATGTGGGCAGGAGGTGGGACAGCTGGCTGAGGACACAGAGGGAGTTGAACAAGTGTCTGGCAGCAGAAAAGCTGCAGAAAACACCCCGGGAAAGGAGGATGTCCCTGCCTTTGGTGTTGGCCATCTAAAACACCTTTGGGTTGTTGGCCATGTCATGTCTGGTGCCCCCCACAGCTCCACGGACTGGGCACGATGCACTGCCACAGTTCCATGGTGAATGAAAGAGGGCAGGTTTAGATGAGATTTTGGGAAGGAATTCTTCCCTGTGAGAGTGGTGAGGCTCTGGCACAGGGTGGCCAGAGAAGCTGTGGCTGCTACAACCCTGGAATTCTCCGAGGCCAGGCTGGACAGGGCTTGGAGCAACCTGGGACAGTGGAAGATGTCCCTGCCCATGGCAAGGAGTGGAACTGGATGGACTTTAAGGTCCCTTCCAACCCAAACCATTCTGGCGTTCTATGACCAGGCAGCCTGTTGTCTGCAAGGAACCTCCATATCACTTTCCAGGTGTCAGTCCCGAGCTGGAGCAGCTCCAATTCACCCACAGCCTGTCCAACACACTCTGCCAGTGCTGCTGCCTAAAATCCCTGTTCTCTGTTCCACAGCCCCACTCCACACACAGCCAGGTGCAGAAGCTTTGTGGCTCCTTCAGTCCCAGTTTCCACCCTCTCCCACCCACAGACTTATAAAATGTGATTATGGTGATCTCATTTTAAGGAATTCAATCCTCCAGTCCCAGTCCTAACCTCAAACCTGACACTGTCATCCCATCACTCCTGGCCCAACATTTTCACAACAGCTAGCACAGCCCTTTCCACCCTCCACTGCTCCCAGATGATTTTTCCCTTTGCTTCAGTCACAGGGACATGTGACACTAAACCCAGCCCTGACACATCACTGTGTGCAGAGCAGGAGAATTTACAGACAGCAGGAAAGGCCTTGGCTGTAAATCTGTAAGATTTTGATCATTTGGATCCGAGATCAACAGCTTCCAGATTTTTCCCAGTGTTTAAACATCCATCAACCGACTGACTGTCCTTGGCCATCATCAGCGCTCTTCTGCCATCTCCTGAAGAGGTGGGTTTTTGCATCAATAAACCCAGAGTTACAGAAGGGAATTTGAATGTTCATTTATTAAAATTAATAAATAGACCCACAAAACCAACAACAACAAAACAGGCAAAGTGCTCCTCAGTCTCTCTTCAAAGAGACTCTAACACTTAAATAATTTATTTGTGCTTCTTGGGCTCTTGTTAGGTTATGATACTTTTAAACAAAAATTAATGCTCAGCTGTGCATCAAGTCCAGTTCAAAAGTGTGAGCCACTCAGTAAGACAAGGAAGTAAAACATGCTGGAAATTCTGTGGGTTTTTTCTTTACCCCAAACCCATGGTAACCGCACGTCCATCACTGGCATAATGACTGCCAGGATGTCTTTAAGAAAATGAGTGAATTTCTTGCAAATGAGTGGATTTCTTACATTTGAATCAGTCTGGACTCAGTGGTTTTTGGGCTCTCACCTCCAGGTTCCCAGCCTGGCATCTCACAGCCTGCCCTGATGAAGAGGAAGGTTTGCAAAGCTATTAAGCAGAAATAAGTCTTTGTTCCCAGACAATTCATCCAGTTCTTGCTCAAGCATTGTGAGAAATTTGTCGCTGAGACAAAATTTCACACCAGTGATGCAGAATCATATCAGAGAATTGTAGAATGGTTTGGCTTGGGAAAGCTCATCCAGTTGCACTCCCTGCCATTGGAAGGGACACCTTCCACTGTTCCAAGTTGCTCCAAGCCCTGTCCAACCTGGCCTTGGACACTGCAAGGTATAAACACTATCTTGCTTTCATTTAACCCTCTTCCATTAGGCACCAGAAGAGATAGTTACAATGTCTATATATCTCTTCCCATCTGCCTCTGTCTTTCCTTAGTCTTTCTTCAGCAAAACCTATAATTAATGTGTGGAGAGGGAGATTGTTCATGGATTTACAGGCAGTGAAGCATCTTGTAGCACTCCAAGAGCTTCTCCAAGCTCCAGAAAATCTTCTGGAGCCCAGGATAGATGCAGCAAAGATGCTCCTTTCAGAGCATGGAAAATTCCCTTGGGATGGAAGTGAAAGGAAGTGTGGGCTAGAGCTGATGAAGGGCAATGGATCCCCAAGGTTAACCTGGAGCTAATTCAGAGACCAACTCTGGATTCCCACTATTTGCTCCTGGCTCCAGCAATATCTTTTATTCCACAATAATTATCACACTCCACATTTTCATCAACCATCCTTTAATTCCAAACTCAGCACAGCTATTTTCAGTCAGAACTTGGCAAGAAATTTGCAGTTTAGGGTTGAGACTCAAAGAAGATGGTGAATTTCCAAAGCATTTCTCTTCTTTTTTCCAGTTTTATCAGTTGGTTTAATAAAATTACCTCACTCTGCAAATCTTCACTTGCTGGCATGGGAATAGAGAAAGTGTAAAACTTCTCAGGGTATATGATATTTTTCCAAATACCATTAATCATTAAACACCTTCTATATGATCCATTGCTAAATATTATTGAATGCCAGAGGGTCTCTGGAGGAATTCTGGGGCAGCTGAGCTTGCAGGGGAAGAGTCAGGTGTGAGCACCCATTTATGGAATCACAGATTCATGGAATATCCTGAATTGAAGGGGCCCAAAGGGATCGAGTTCCACTTTTGGATGCTACAGTTGCATTGAACAGAAGCAGGAAAATCAAGTCAAACTGGAGGGGGG
>VYXF01002740.1:5854-26438 GCA_013397295.1 Polioptila caerulea | reverse complement strand
GGAGAAGGAGAAGGAGAAGGAGAAGGAGAAGGAGAAGGAGAAGGAGAAGGAGAAGGAGAAGGAGAAGGAGAAGGAGAAGGAGAAGGAGAAGGAGAAGGAGAAGGAGAAGGAGAAGGAGAAGGAGAAGGAGAAGGAGAAGGAGAAGGAGAAGGAGCAGCTAGATGTAATTTCAGCCCAATAAATAAATAACTGTTGCCCATCTCATCCTCAAACAACAGTTAGTGGATTCCAGCCCACTCTTCCCAGTTTATATACTGGACATGGCATTCTGTGGTCTGGAATATCCTTTTGGCAGTTCAGTCCAGCTGTCTTGGCCATCCCCCCTCCCAGTTTCTTGTGCAGAGCACAGGACCCTGAACATGTCTTGATTTTAGGGAACACAACTCAGCACCCACTGATACATCTGTGTGTGACCAACACTATTAGAGAGTCCCACTCTGGATTTGAAGGAACTTTAAAGATCCCTCGGTCCAACCTTTTGCAAAATGTAGGGATACTGCTCCCAGTCCCAGAACACTGCCCTGTACCAGCTGCTCAGGAGAGGATTTAAACTCTACCCCAGCTGAAATCAAGGCTGAGTGTAAGGAGAAACTGGAAGCCAGCCGTAGTGACCATCCCCTGTTTCCTTGCTGTGACAGAGAAAACTCACCAGCTGGTGGATCTCTGGCAGCTCTTCTGGGACTCCTGGTGGAAAGGCATCAACTGGAGCTGGCTCAGCTCAAAAAGAGAAGGAGCGAGTGAAGCTGATGCAGCCCAGATTGCCCTGACATAGCACAGGTTAAAGCATGTCCTCTGCCTGCAGGGAAGGTAGCCTGGCACTCCAGGAGCATCATCTGAAGGGATTGGGAACTATTGATGACTTCAGTACACAACTGATATACAGTTTCCTTCCAAATTAGAGAAAGACAATGTGTTTAAAAAATACCTGTCAGAGCAGCCTAGTTTACAGGATAATTTTTACAACATTCCCTGCTCTCACAAGGTAAAATTCTGGTGGAGTTAGAACAACCTTATTGAATAAGATTTGTGTTTCCGAACACCTACAGCAGCTTCTGATCCTGTTACCACATCCCTGTGGGACATCTTTGGACTTGTACTGACTCAGCCACTCATTGAATTAAAACAGGAACTTGTCCTAAGATATTCAGACATATAAAGAGACATTGCTGGGACATGAAGCGTTCTCCAGCATGGACAGAGCACTGTGAAGCCCCACACCCACCATGTACCTTTGCTCCTGAGGCTTCTTCCCTGGCTCGCCAGGAAAACTGTCAGGTATTTACAGGTGGGTGTTCTGTTCTTTAGTCTTTACCCAGTTAAGACTAAAATATTCTCGAAGTATTCGAAAAGATTTTTCTTAGAAGTTGGTTCATCATTGACCCTTGTGTGTTTAGTTTATTCTGTGCAAAACTTCATTTAGGGGGAAAGTCTCCTGTTCTAGGTCATTAGATGGTGATTTTTGGTTACCACTTAAGTCCCTGGGGGTTTTTTGGCTGTGTGGATGGGGTTCTGGTTTGGGACTTCTGTCCTTTTNCATAAAAAATGTGTGTGTACATGTGTGTGTATACACACACAGACACATATATATATATAAAGTTATTATAAATATATATTTATATAAAGTTATGTAACGTTATTCTTTTGTAACTTCCTCTCAACCACTGCACTTATGGGCAGAAATTCCCATTCTTGGGCCCTGCACTCTGCAGGATAAGCTGCTTTTCTGATACTGCTTTTCTGTTCCCTACTGCCTGGTAGCAGTTCCCATTCAGGACCATTGGAATGATGTCAGCTGATGTTTCAGCTGGAGAAATGTGTTTTTTGAGGGTCCAGCATGTTGAAAAACATTTTTGAGGTTTAGTCAGGACATTTGGAAAATCATCTGATGCATCAAGAAAAGATAAAGAACAGGACAAATGTATGGAGTTGATACTGTGATCATTTGGACCATGGAATGTGCATTTTTCTGTGGCCTTCCATGGACTATTCTTCAATGAGCTTTTTCATTCCTTTTTTAAACCCCTGTAAATATTTGCCATCTGACCCTGCACAGGACAGATCCACAGCTAATTAGCATTTTTGGGAAGAGACAAATTCTTTGGTGTGTTCTGAACCTCCAACGCCACAGTTTTGTGTGGTGCTCTCCCATTCTTGTGTTAGAAGTGACATTGAGACATCACATCCCATCAGCCTTCCCCAAACTGCTCAGCACTTTTCCTGCTTCTTTCCCAGACCCCTTGGCCTTTTCTTTTCCCGTGAGTTTGTGCCTGCCCAAAGTACCACACAAAAATGTCATTTCACCGAGGACAGTACTGGTTTTATCTCCTGCCTGTTTTGTGATCCCTTGTTCCTCTGCTCTCTCAGTGTTTCTGGGTTAATGGTTGGACTCAATGATCTGAAAGGTCTTTCCTAGCCTCTGTGATTCCATGATTTCATGCACAGGAGTTACCTTGTGCTCAGGAGTCTAAGCAGCAAAATCCTTTCTAATCAGTTGTAGTTTTTCCCCCTTCCTCTAATGGTGTTTCTTTTTCTTGTCCTACCAAAACTAAGTTTTAACCAATTTCCCAAACTTTCTGAAGGGACTCCGGATCAGGAGGGGTGGTTCCTCACTGAGCTGATTTTCCCTCTGGGACCAGAGATCTGGCAGAACATTTTTTTAAAAGCTTTGAGCTATATTCTGAGGACACAGCTCCCTCTTTCCCTGTGGGATCCCTCCTACAGAAACAACACCCTGACCCTGCATTCCCTGCATGTAGGAGCTGAGCTCTCCTTGCTGCTCTAACGATTCAGTGAGGTAGCAATATTTTTGTGGTTTTATTAATTAGAGCCCCTCAAATTATATCAGTGCCCAGCGCTCACTGAACAGCAGTTTAAGCTATGAGTGTTCAGAACCAGATGCTCAAGGTTTTACATCTGCAGGCGTTCAACATCAGCCCCTGAGCTGTTTCTTGAGCCCTTTGATGGCTTCTGGAGCTGTGCTGAGCTTCTGCTTTAGATCCCTGGTAATATATCCCAGTTTCCTTCTTTAGCCCAGCATTTCTGCCTGTCTGAGCTTTCTCAGCAGTGGCTGGGACTGGGACTTGACTGTCAATTTCCAGTGCGAGCAGACCTTACTTCAGTCACAAAGCTCGACACAGCACTGTTCAGTTTGGGCTGCAACAGTCCAAAAATATTCTTTTGCTAGGCACTGCATACTGACAGGCACTGAACAGGCTGCCCAGGCCCCAAGGCTGCCAGAGCTCCAGGAGCGTTCGGACAACGCTCTCAGATGCAGGGTGGGATTGTTGGGGTGTCTGTGCAGGGCCAGGAGCTGGGCTCTGCAGGGTGAAACCCCGCACAGTCGGTTGGCAAAGGCTTTGTACACCATCAATCACCTTACAGTGCCGCAAAATTCAAATAACCCTGTTGTGTTGAACCATCACCTTTNAAGTGATCACTTGGATGGTCCCTCCACAAGCAGACAATGAACTTTCAACTTTCCAATTTCTCAAAATGTTTCATTTTTCTTTTAAAGAGAAAAGGGTGAGATGTCGCCCTGATTCTTCCAAGTTTTCCTGATGCACTTTCTAACTCAATGTTTGGTAATTCCTAGTTCACTTTCTCACAAATAGATGCTATCATTAGAAGCTTGTTTATGTTAAGACAAGGTCGCTGGAAATTCCTTCTCTTGGGAGTGGAAAGTGACTGATTGACAATTGCCTTGGCCAGTGGAATGGGAGAGGTGTCCAGCTTCTCCTCCAATCCCTGGTCCGTGTGAAAATACTATATAATATGGAGTCAGATAATTAATGAAGCTTTTCAGCCTTCTCTTGAGAATGTGTGTTGTGTGTGTGATTGGGAGTGACTCACAGCGACAGGGCTCTGATCCTTGTGTGTCTCTTCCAGCTCAGGATATTCCATGATTCTGATTCTTTTCCATGAGGGGAATTCTGCTGCCTTCCTGCATTCACTGTGCAGGGGTAGAAGGATGCACTGCCCAATTCAGTGCTTACACCTGAAAAAGTTTGTCCAGATGCTCCTTGGTGAGGTTTGTGGAATTAAAGAAGCCAGTGACTGCATTTTCTTGCTGGCAATGAACTATTACGGGCTACATTTGCTGTCACAGAGGCTGGAAAGTTCCATTTGTTAAAAGACTGTTCACTCCTTTCACTCCTGTGAACAAGTCTGGGCCCAGGGAAGGATGTGCTGAAGAATAACACAAGTGCAGCAGCTCATGGAATCATGGAATGGTTTCGGCTGGGAGTTCATCCAGTTCCACTCTAGGGACTCCTTCCACTCGACCAAGTTGCTCCACCCTGGCCTTGGACACTTCCAGGGAAAATGCATTCTAAGGCTGCTCTAATGAAAGACAACTTAATTGACAGAGGAGGAGACACTGAAAAATTTCTTTATAAATCCAGACCAGAACTGAGGCTCCTTCATACTCAGATCCCAGCAGATTTAGGCTCCATTGGCACCTTCCTCTGGGTGTGGAATCATTGTGCTGCATCATCCAGTGGCCTCTGGAAAGAAAATGAGCCTGTGTGTGAGACCATTTATTCCATAGCGTCAGAGCACATGAGAATGTGTGAGGTGCTCCATGTTTTTGTGCCCTCCCCTGAGGAGTTCATCATGATGAATTTGAGTTCATCCTGGCAGGATCTGTGGGAGCACAGCACATCCCACAGTGGAGAAAGGCACAACTGGGGTTCTCTTGTGCCTGTTGGACACACACAGCTCCATGGGATGAGAGGGGATGGACACACAGCTCTGTGGGATGGGACGGATGCATCCCAAGGCACAGGGAGAACCGGCTGGAATCACTGCAAGAATCTTTTCTGTCATTTCTGAAAGGTCACAGTGAAGAAGGAAGTTCCTGAAAAATAGACCTCAGCATCTCACCCATCTTCCACAGGAAACTCAAGTTTGGGAACTACGAGCAAGTCAGGCTCACCTCAGTCCCTGGGAAAGTCCTGGAAAAGGATCCCCTTGGAAGCATTTTATAGCTATATACAGGAAAAGAAAGTGACTGGGGCAACTAGCAGGGCTTTGTTAAGGAAAGATGCAAGGAAAAGTGTAAAAAACCCTCTTGTTATTATTTTCCTTCCAATTTTGAGTTCTGTTCTGCTGTTTAATGCATCTCCATTTCAAGAGGAATGTTTCCCTTTGGGCTCTGGTAGGAAAGCTCTTGAGAACCTCTTTAACCTTTGTCAGGGAATTTGAGTTCATTTCCCACAAATGATAGGATAAGATTGCCCTCGTGTGGCTTACAAGAGAAATAAAAGGAGGAAAAAAAATTTAAAAATAAAATAAAATAATAAAATAAAATAAAATAAAATTAAAAATAAAATAAAATACAATAAAATACAATAAAATACAATAAAATACAATAAAATGAAATAATAAGCAAATGCTTATGCTGGGAAATGCTGGCTCCTTCTGTCCTTCTCACAGACATTGCCCCTTCCATCATCTTATCCTTTTGCATTTATTGAGAGAGCTGCACCTCAGGGAAGACATGGAACAGCTGCTGTGATTCCAGAGAGGACACCAAGTGTTCTTGGAGGGACAGACAAATAAGAGAGGACCGAAAAAAATAAGCAGAATATAGACAAGACTGAGGTGAGGATGAAAACAGCCCTTGGATTTGTTGGGAGTTGATAAAAGCTGCCCCATCCCTGGCAGTGTCCAGGGCCAAGTTAGGCAGGGCTTGGAGCAGCCTGGGATAGAGGGAGGTCTCCCTGCCCATGGCAGGGGTGGAATAAGATGGGCTTTAAGGTGTTCCTTTCAACCCATCCATTCTGAGATTCACGGATTCTATGAACTGCAGCAAAGGGTTGATTCAAAGATAAAAAGTTTCAATAACAGATATGGTGAAGCTTTGGACATTTATGGGGAAATTGTGGAATTTCCCAGGTTTGTAGGGCCTTAAGAACAGGTCAGACAAGCACTTCCCAGGAACAATCTGGAAATAATTGCTTCTGCTTTTGTAGGAAATTGTAAATTTGTAGTTCAATGTAAATCTGTGCGGATGAAAAAGAGCACACAGATCTAACAATGGATGAATCTAACTATCCAGAGATAGATCTGTAGATCACCATGAATCTGGATCAACAGATCTGTAGATCACCACAAATCTGGATCAATAGATCCATAACTCACCACATGTGAATCAGTAGATCTGTATCTCACTATAAGTCTGCTCGGATCAATAGATTTGCAGCTCACTATAGATCTGTCCAGATCAAAAGATCTGTGGCCCAGCAGCTGTATGAGCTGCTCTGATTTCACAGGGACACATCTCCGGTGGCTTCTGGTGAGACTTGAACGTTCTGTTCCTCCCCTTTCACTCCTAATGCACTGAACCAAGAAAGCAAGACCCACCCACAGAGCCGCACATTCCAAGCGCGAGCACTAAAGTCAGACCAGTGGATGCAAGTCCATGGCAGGGACTGGAATGAGATAGTCTTTAACTTAACTGCCAACCCAAAATATTCCATGATTCTGTCTCTGTGTCTGGTGTACGAAGAATCACAGAATATTCCAAGCTGGAAAGGACCCACAAGGACCATCCAGTCCAACTCCTGGCCCTGCACTGACACTCCAACAATCCCACCCTGTGCATCCTTGGGAGCATTGTCCAAAGGCTCCTGGAGCTCGGGCAGCCTCAGGGCTGTGCCCGTTCCCTGGGGCGCCTGGGCAGTGCCCAGTACCCTCGGGGGATGAACCTTCCCTGATATCCAACCTAAACCTGACACAGCCCCAGCCATACCCTGGGTCCTGTCCCTGGTCACAGAGAGCAGAAATTGGAGCTGTCCCTCTCCACACTCCTATCTTTAATCTCACTCTACGAATCCTTTCCTTCACTTTCTTCTTCCTCAGGTGCCTCTGCCACCAGCCTAGGGAGTCTTCTCTCTCCCAAGGCTCTTTCTAGCTAGAGGCTCTTCTGATCCTCCCCTGGCTTGTGTCCTGGAGAGATATCTGTGACCCAGGTGTGGGACATGCCCTCCCTCAGCAGGGCTCCCAGAGGATCCCCACAGGGAGGGATGGTGTCCATGGGATGCTGGCTGCTGTGACACACCTGGGGACAGTGGCCACAGCTTCTGTAGGCAGCTTCTGGAACACCCAGAGATTATGTCACAATCCTTTGGAGAGCTTTATCAGGCAATAAACATTAACAATCCTCAGCCCAACTGCCAGAGTGTTACTGGAATGGATTTGTTATTTTTACGAAGAAGAAGATGAAAGGCTGATGGGAGAGAAGGCCCCAATAACCTGGATACCACCTGACTGAAAACACACATCCTCCCATAAAACTGCACCACAAATGAGAGTGTTTTGTACCTGGCCCTTTGTCGGGTTTGAGTGATCCAGCCTCAGGAACCAGGATCTGCAATTGCCCCTTTTTCACACGGAACAAACATTATTGCTGCCATAAACTCTTCAAGGCAGGGCTCCTGTTTTATTTGCCTTCATTTGTCCAGACTCCTTTCCAAGCCAGCTCCTGACACCCTGTACTCACAGGCCCCCAAGTGACCCTCAGAGACAGTCCCTGACTAATTTAACTGAGGGCTCTTACTTGGTGCTGCTTCTTGGGGGGATCTGCAGAATCTGGGACCCCAACAAAGGCAAGGCTGCCACAGTCCCAGCAGGCTCATTGAGGCTGGGGCTGTATCTCCAGTAGCTGCACATGAACCCAGTAGCTGCTCCTGGATCTTCCCCACTGACCCCTCCAGACTCCAAAATCTCTCCTGCAGTTGGCCCAGCCCACCCTCCCCCCAGTGCTTCTGGTAGCCAAATCCCCTGATTTTCACACCCTCACACACATGTAGACTGCTGGCTCCCAAGGCTCTTATCCAGCTGGTCAGCTCTTCTGGCTGGACACTCCCTGGGATCACATCCCCACAAATCTACACAGTTCCAGCCCCTGGCACACCAGCCCTCCACCCACAGTCCCACTCCAGGGGGGCTCTCAGACCTCCTTGCAGAGGGAATAAACAGTCACTGACCCAGGAAAGGATTTAGGAATTGAGGTTCATGAGAAAGCAGGTCACAGTGTGCTGATCAGGATCAGGATCACACCATCCAGTAAGGTCTGGGTGGTGTGATCCCTTAGCCATGTTTTTTTCCCAGTGTTTGTCTCTCTGCAAATTCCATCAACCCCTCCCTTTCCCCACCTTTGCTTCCTTCCCTGAACATCCTATAGTTAATCTAATGCAATCCTGAGCTTGCTTTCCTATGAACTCCATAATGTTTCCTACATCCCTATACAGGGAGAGAGAGAAGAGAGAAGAAAAAATTCTGTTGGTCTCATGGCAATGGATTTCACACCTGGACTACAGAATTGTGGAATATCCTGCGTGGGAAGGGACACACAGGGATCATCCAGTACAATTCCTGCCCCTGCACAGACACCCCAACAATGCCATCCTGTGCCTGAGAGTGTTGTCCAAAGGATCTTAAACTCATCTTGTTCCACCCCTGCCATGGGCAGGGACACCTTCCACTGTCCCAGGCTGCTCCAAGCAGTCCAACCTGGCCTTGGGCACTGCCAGGGATGGGGCAGCCACAGCTGATCTGGGCACCCTGTGCGAGGGTTTCACTGCCCTCACAATCAGGAATTCCTTCACACTATTCTGCCTAACCCTTCCCTCTGGCAGTGGGAAGCCATTCCTCCTTGTCCTGTTCCTCCATCCCTTATCCCCAGTCCCTCTCCAGCTCCCCTGGAGCCCCTTTAGGCCCTGCAAGGGGCTCTGAGGTCTCCCTGGAGCCTTCTCTTCTCCAGGTGAGCACCCCCAGCTCTGCCAGCCTGGCTCCTGAGGGGCTTCAGCCCCTGGAGCATCTTCGTGTTCATCAGAGGCATTTGTTGACTGGCAATGACAAACTAGATTTTGGTCACTTCTTCAACATGAGATGCCCAGAGTTACTATGGGACAGTCCCTTAGCACAATCTATTTTCTTCCTGGAATAAAGAAGAGAATTCTCTGTGTGATGTTCTGTGAATTCACCGGTCTCTGGTGAAGAATTATCTTTGCTGTTGACTTATCAGGATTCAGACCTTCTGCCATCCCCAAAAACAATCTGTTCAGCAGTTGGATTATTGGAGTGGCACCTTGGTTATTCCTGCAAGTTCTGTGTTGTTCTCTGTGCCTTTGTGTGCTCACTCAGCCACATCTGTCCCTGCCCACTTCATTCAGAGACATCACAAGAGTTCTGTGAAGGCCCTGAAGGTCTGAGTCAACAAGAGATCAAAGATAGGAGCAGCTTTAGAGCACACAAAGGCAAATGATACCAGACAAGGGCAATTTAGTGAAACGATTGTGCATCAGGTTCAGAATAATCACGAATATTTCTTTTTCATTCATATTTCATACTAATATGCACTACACTTGGTACAAACTTAAAAATTTTTTTTAAAAAAATCTTCCAGAGGTATTAAAAGCTAAGCAGTTCATAAGCAAACTGAGACATGGATCCTTGAAGGTGTCACAGAAGTGTCACTGGATGTGCCTTTCTGAAGAACCTGGAAATAACAGACTCTCCCATGATTAACCTATCCCTCACAGTTGCCCCCCTCACCCTTTTCTTCTCCCTTTTCCCAGATTAAAGAAGTTCATCTCCCTCCACCTGACGTGCCACAGACCCCTCACCACCTCAGTCACTCTGCACTGGATTTTCCAGGTTTTTCCCCAGGTGTCTCCAAGGAGAGGGGTTGGACATCTACCACGAGATACCAAAAAGTCAAAATTGCCTGGAGTAAATCACCTGAGGGACAATTCAGGCTCCAGCTGGGAGACACCAAACTGTGGGGTGTCTGCTATTTAAAGCAGCTGAATGCTAACAGGAATATTGGGATTCACTGTGTTGCCCCATCCACTGGAACAGCAAAGCAGAAATTTTACTGATCTGATCAAAACCTGTCTCACCATGACAGGACTGAAAACAGCAATAAAACATCTTTATCATTAATTCTGTCTTCAATGCCTGATAGGGAAATATCCCAGGCAGAGGAGAACATGGGATTTGTCTTTCAGACTCCTGGGAAAAGAAAACAAGTAAAGATTCTAGAAAGATCTAAGAGTATTCCTATTCCAGTGATGATATTTTTTTATCAGAACATGGCAGTGATGCAAAATATTTAACAGTTTCTCCTTGGCTGAGCCGTTGCTTTTATGGACTTTTTATTGCTTATAAACCAAATCACATCATCGCTGGTACTTTCTCTGACCCTCTAGTTAAAATGTTACCCCAAGGACAATTACATCTTTGTGTGCTCAGTGTTTGCTGAGCACTCCGGGTTCCTTGGATTTGCGTGGGGTGGGAGCAGAGCCCCACCCAGGGATGACACCAACCCCATCAACATTGCCTCTAATCCTTCTGCATTTTTTCCATGAAAAGCACTGAAACTTCCTCAAAAACAGCTTCATTTGAAATTGGCAAAAGCTTCTGTTCTTCTGTTTCATAGGCGAGGGCAAGTCAGAAATTCACTGATATTGAACAAAAAGACAAAAAGAAGAGTGAGTGAGAACTCAAATGGGCTGCTCAGAGAGGTTGTGGATTCTCCATCCTTGGAGACATCCAAAAGTCGTCTGGAAACGGTCCTGGGCACTCAGGTCCCAGGGAGGTGGGACTGAATCACTCCCAGTGTCCCTTCCAACCTCATCCCTTCTAGGATTCTGTAAAGAAATGTGTTTGAGCCTTCATATTTTTGAGTATTTTAAAGGAAGGAAGTGTTTTTGCTGGTAAAACAAGTCCTTCTCCTGCTTGCCTCAAATTCTGTCTGGATTTTTCCATTAAGGGAAAACAAAAACAAAGAAATAAAAAGAGGGATTTTTTTTTAATTAAAAAAGGGTAAACAAACATTCTGAAATACAGGAAGAAGAATATGGGCAAACCACGAAGTGATAATGGCCAGAGGAGTGGGAAGACAGAGATTAATGAGAATAGAAGCAGATAGACACAACATTTCTGGATAGAAGGGATACAGGAATGGGACTAGAGGGTAATGTGGGTGGGAATTAGAAAGAAACTATGGAATATGATTTTAATAGGATCTAAAGCTAGTTGGTTGAGAACACTGGTGGCTAGCAGAGGGAGTAAAAGTATGAGAAATATGTAGAAATTATCTATTTTAAACTAAGAAAGAATTATTAGTCCAGTGAATTTTGAGCTTCAGCAGAATGGAGAGAGAAATGGGTAGGGAAATCCCACAAGGACCAAGAGAGTCATAGGGCAGGAAGGAAAGGGGAGGAATAATGAAAGCTGGGGAAAGAGCAACATTATAGAACCAAGGAGGGGGAAAAAAACCAACTCGAACTCCAAAAATTAAAGGAAAGAGTCTGGGGATGGTGCCAGTAGGAGGGACCAGAACTGGCAGCCAATAAGGGAACAAAAGGATGTTTCAGGCAAGGCCTGGATGATGGAGAAATTTGGAAGAGCTAAGCAGAGTGAGGAGAAAGGTGAGAGAAATCTGGGGGGAAAGGTGAGGCAAATTTAAGGGAGAACAGGCACAGAAGTCTGTGCATCCAATATAAGCGAGAAAAGGGGAAATCCCACCTTCCTGGTGGCTGTGGACATCATAACACAGAATTACACAGTGACAAAGGGACAAGGGGAATCAGGGGCTGTGAATGGCAAGTGCTGGACATAGGGAAGAGCTGCCAGTCTCTGCATTATCCAGCGCTTCAAGGAGCTCTTGGAATTACAGAACTGACAGAATTTGTCATCTCAGTGCTCAATAGCTGGGAAAAACAGCTTTATTGCCACTCCTGTGTTGGGAGTTGGCAATAAAAAAGTGCTATTGTTGCTGAGGTTCAGGCCTGGAGGTGTCAGGGCAGTACAGACCACACTTCCCTTCCTGTGGGTGAAGAGGGAATGATTCCTAAAGAATTCATAGATTCCAAAGCCTAAAATACCACTCTGCATATGCCCAGTGTGAACTGGGATTTGGCATGTGCTAGAGAAAGCTGTGCATGTGTTAAGGAGGAATTAATGTGTGGTTAAAGGATGTGGATGTAAAGCTTGTGTTTAAGAAAGGTAATTCAGGCAATACTTTAATTAGCAGATGCTCAATCTCCCTTCCAAGATGCTCATTATTTAATCATGCACTCTGAAAGGAAATGGTGTCTAAAACTCTGAATTTATTCACCTACCATTTTGTTACACCCCTGACATAAAATCCCCCTTTTTATCAATCAGCTTTCCCTCTGTGCAAACCTCCCCCTGTGTCAGGGAGTTCTCTTGTCCTGGATAACGTAACTTATGTGACTCGCACTGTTGCACACATTCCATGGGCAGGATCACCCAAGGAAGAGCAGCTTTGGGCAGAGCTGCCAGCTGTGGCTGCCATCCTCATGGACAGCCTCTTGCTCCTACCTCTGTTCGGTGTCTCTACTCCAGAATTTCTTCTGAAGATACAATCTAAATTGCTGAAGGCCATTCCCCCTCATCCTGTCACTGCCTGCTCTTGTAAAAAGTTCAAGCTCTGCATCAAAAGAGCAAAGGACTTTGTTCCAAAATTGAATGTTTGCAACCATGATCACAAAAAGCCTTTGAAATCTTTACCCATTTTTTTCTTTAGAACTCAGCCCTAAACCTCTTTTCAATTTCCCCCACACACCTTGCTGGAGGAACCCAGGAATAGGGCAGTTTTAGTATACAGCAGCAGGAGAACAGAAAGTTCCTTTTTCTCCCTTCCCAGCTGTACAATCTCTCTCCTGCAGCCCTGAGCTATCACCCAGTATCAACAGAACGGGTTTGCACATGTTCTCATGAGCAAAGGGTACAGATACATTTGTGTTGCTCAGTAGGGCCACTGTTATGCTACCAGAAGTACCCTATAAATTTGAGCAAATTCTCCCAAATAATTTTAAAAGACATCACAGAAAATTATACATTAGAGTTCTTTGTAGTTTTTCCCTATTAAAACAATGTTAGTCCCTTAAAGGAGCACAAATGTACAAAATAACAGATATAAGCATGAACATGGGCAAGTTCTAAACTCCAGAATTACACTTAAGCTGTCCTAGGTCAACACATAAAAGCCTGTATGTGCTTAAAACCTGATTATAGAACTGCACATCCAGGCATTCCAGGACATTGGATGAGAATTCAGAACCAAGGCCAGGGCAGCTGGAGGAGTCAACAGACTGGTATGAAGAATCCCCTTCTACACCCTAACAGCTGTCCTGTCAAGTGAAATAGGAGTTAACACATTTAACTTTACTTTTCTAACATCAGTTCTCGATTTAGGCACCAGTTTCCTGGGATAAGGGTGCAGCTTTAGAGCACTGGCAGTCTTGTAGAACTTGGTCACTGAGTTGAGGGCCCCAGATGGAGATAATAATTCAAGAGCTACAGGTAGGAGAGAAAAATTTAAAATCTCTGATACACACCTGTGTTCCTTACAGGGAGCTGGGAAAGGCGCTCAGCCTGGAGAAAAGGAGGCTCAAGGGGGCCCTTCTGGCTCTGCACAACTCCCTGACAGGAGGGGACAGCCAGGGGATGTCAGCTCTGCTCCCAGGGACCAGGGACAGGACAAGGGGAAACAGCCTCAAGCTGTGCCAGGGGAGGCTCAGGTTGGACATCAGGAGGAATTTCTCCATGGAAAGGGCTGTCAGGCATTGGCAGGGGCTGCCCAGGGAGGGTTGGAGTCCCCATCCCTGGAGGTGTCCAAGGAACACCTGGACATGGGACTCAGTGCTCTGGGCTGGGGACAAGGTGGGCATAGGGCACAGGGTGGACTCGATGTTCCTGGAGGGCTTTTCCAGCCTCAGTGATCTGAGATTCTGTGACCACAAACTGCTTAAAGTTCAGGACACTATTAAATTATATCTTTTATTCAGAGAAGTGCCAGACATGAAACACCTTATATGAGGAAAAAGCAAGTAAGCAAGGAGAGTATCCTAAAACAAAACCCACCACAAAACTCAGCAATAACATTAAAAAAATCCAAATTATTCCTAGCTTTTTTTTTCCTATACAGCATCTAAACATGGGCAGATCATTTCTTCACAATCTTGCCACCAATAAATAAAACACCAGGCAATGCTTTCATTTCAACATGATTCCAGCACTGCAGTTTGGAATTCCTTCATCTTTAGGGAAGTTTAAAGAATCTTGATACACAACCAGGGAAGAATTCCTGTGCTCCTCTACACCCATTCCCTAAATCAACAACAATTTGTACAAGGAACAGGCTGATTTCTGGCTGTCAAAAGTGTTCCTAAACACCAGGAATTCATTTTGAGTTACTTGTTGCAATTCTGCTACAAATGCAGAGGTGTCACCTGCAGACAAGTGGAAGGGAAAGGGATCCAACACTCTGGGAATAAGGGCTGAGGAAGGGGATAACCCAGTGCTGCAGTTGTGTGTATGGGAGGCCAAATCACAGAGAGATATTAAATATTAAATTTTAATTATTAGGCATTAAATATTAGCTATTAAGTTTTATATATTAAATATTATATATTAATATTATCTACTAAAAGGCTGCAGGAGATGCTGAGTTTCACCCAGCATGTTCAAACTCAGGCAAAATAGTGGGAAATGAAACCCAGGGCATTTCCATGGCAGTGTCACCCAACTCCTGCAGCACTGGAACATCTCAGAGTGACAGCCTCCTTGCTGGCAGATCTGCCCTGCATGTGGCACCTGATCCAGGAGCTGCAGGACTGCAGGGGTGTCCCCATGAGCTGGCAGCTGCAGTTTGGCTGCAGTGGGAGATGGAGTCCAGAAATATTGATGGGTGAAAGTACATGATTCTGCTACAGGAAATGCACAGTCTTCCTGGCTGGACACATTCTCTGTGGGTTTTTCCATCTTCTCAGAAGCAGCTGGTGCAGGCAGCATTGGCACAGATTTCACAGAGGTCGTCCTCGGCAGCCAGGCCTGTCCTGGAGAAAGGAGGGATTCAGTCAGATGCCAGGAGGGTAGAGCCACCTGTCAAAGCATTTGGACACTCATTTCCACTTCTGATTTATTATTTTGAAGTTCCTTGAAGGTACTACTGCTCTAAGTAAAATTAGCTTGTGCTAAAACTGCCTTAAGGAATTAAATCAAACCTGAATTCATCGGGATGGGAACATCTGGAGGCAAGAGCACAAGGAGCATTTCTTCCTAAAGTGTCCCTTATACTTGGGCCATAGATAAATGCAATATAATAACATAAAAAGCAAATACTGCAGCAGCAGCAGGCCATGGCAAAGGGACTTTGGACAAGGGGGAATGTCTTAAGATGAAGGAATGCAGATTTAGATGGGATATTGGGAGGACATTCCCCCCTGTGAGGGTGGTGAGGCCCAGAGCATCTCCCAAAATCTGCTTCTGAGTGCACAAAAACCTGCACCTACAAAGAGGTGCCAAACACACTGGAGTTGAAGGTGCTTCAGGCACAGCTTCCCTGAACTGCAGCGTAACTGTCCCAAGCCTGGCCTTGGGCTACTCCCCCTGCACACTGTGTCCTTCACACCAGGCATCCTGTGGGAGGGATTTGGGAGCCCCTCTGGGACCCTCCAGCCCCACTGCCATCAAGCAATGACACTGCCAGTGCCTGCAGCCCTCACCTCAATTCATGTCACTCAGCAGGTGGTTCCTGATGTGGCACTTGGGGACATGGGTCAGGGGTGGCCTCCCCAGTGCTGGGGCAGCAACTGGACCCAATGGTCTCAAAGGGCTTTTCCAGCCTCAGGGATTCCATGGGGCATTCAGAGACTGATCCAGCTGCACAGACAGGCACTAGAAACAGTTACACACAGATTATATTGCCATGAGCCAGAGCACCTCAGGGCATCATTAAGAGAGCACATAAAGCAGGAAAACATACCCAGTAAGAGCGTTTATCCTGCTCTGTGGCTTGCAAGTGGGGCATGAACACCACTTCTGATCTTGGCAGCCCAAAGGAAAGCAGCTATTAAGACGGCACTGAAGATGCCATTTGTCTGACACTGCTGCCCCAGAACCACAACCCAGCATGTTTCTGTGGCAATCTGAACTCTTTGTGTCATTCAGAAGCTGCACACCCAGTTTCACACGTGCCTTTTATAGTTCAAGTTGTATTTCTAGCACATTCCAAGATGGTTGAAATCAGAACAAGGTCATTTGGAGACAGCACAGAATTAGATCAGGCACATCAGGAGACTCGCCAGGCAACATTTGCTATGGAATCCTGATGCCCAAAAACTAGGTAAGAAAACAGTACTCCATAGTATAAGGCCGATAGAGCAGGTATTTGTTTATTCGACGCTGGGTGTGAGGGGGAGAGCTCCACCACAAACTCACTTGTCCATTCCTCACACAGCACTAGCTTTTATATTTTTATTTATATTTTTACTTAATGCACACATTATACTTTTCTAACCTTCATATTGTAACATATTTTCTAATCATATGATTATGTAAGCCCTTGCAGCACATGAACATTGTCTGCATGAGCTGGTCGTCAGCCTCCTGTGGTCGTTTTTGATAAGGGCTCAGAAATCTTCCTTGGGCTTGAACTTTTTGTCTCTGTTTTCTGTTCATGCTCTAAAAGATTGTCTGCTCAAATAACCACTGGTTAGCTTTTCGTAGTTAGCCTGCTCTGCTAAACATGCTGATTTCTAGAAAGTGCTTCATTCACACATCCTGTTACAAAGTAACTTCTTTCTGCAGAGCTACGGCTTCTTGCATAGCTCAAGCATTATCTTGTTGCCGAAGCATCGCTCTCCATCTGCAGCATCCTCATTTCTCACACATCTCGGCTGTTTCAGGGGCTCCGTTAGAAATGGATCGCCGTGCCCAGGAGCGAATCCCCGTTGTGCTTTTGGCCTGCAGGCGGCACCACCGAGCAGCGCAGATCAGCCCCGCCGCGGTCACCGCCCGCCTCCTCCCGCCCACTGCGGCTGAGCCACCGCCCTCGGCCGCAGGCCGGGGAGCACCGCGGCGGCATCGCGATCCGAGCTGCGGTCCTCGGGGCTGGGTTCAGGGGGGACGATGCTTTTCTGAGGAGAGAGGCTCGTTTCTGAGGAGAGCGATCCCTTTCTGAGGAGAGCGATCCCTTTCTGAGGAGAGCGATCCCTTTCTGAGGAGAGCGATCCCTTTCTGAGGAGAGCGATCCCTTTCTGAGGAGAGAGTCTCCTTTCTGAGGAGATCCCTTTCTGAGGAGAGAGATCCCTTTCTGAGGAGAGTGGTTCCTTTCTGAGGAGAGAGGTTCCTTTCTGAGAAGAGAGGTCCCTTTCTGAGGAGAGAGGCTCCTTTGTGAGGAGAGAGATCCCTTTCTGAGGAGAGAGATCCCTTTCTGAGGAGAGAGATCCCTTCCTGAGGAGAGAGATCCCTTCCTGAGGAGAGAGGTTCTACCGCGGTTCTCGATCCTGCTCCAAAGAGCATGCGTAGCCTGCCGCCATGTTAGGAAGGACAGCCTGGGTCGCAAATCCGGGCCGCCATCTTGAGAGTGGTGTGGCGTCATTTCCTGAACACGTCCCCACTCTTGAGTGTGGCGCCGTTAGTTTTATTTCCCGATCCGCCATCTTGAGTGTTATGACACGTGACTCTCTATCGCTGTCGCCATCTTGAGAGCGGAATGACCCCAGTTCCTGCCTGCGCCGCCATCTTGAGTGTCTAGTCACGTGACTTCCTGCAGGAGCAGCACACCGCGCCCTGGCAGCCGCGCCGCTCCTCCGCGGGCTCCCTGCAGTCCTCGCCCAACACTGCCGCCATAGCCGGGACCCGCGCCTGGTGCTCCCATACTGTGCCTTAGGGCCGGCGGGAAACGGCGGCAGGCACGGATAGCTCCCCGGTAGCGTTCCCAAAAGTCACTGCGCGTGCGCGCGTTTCCGAGTTGAAGTACCACTTTCCATCTGCGGGTGGGGACAGAGCCGTCTGAGGCAGTGCGCATGCGCGCCTGCCCTGGTTGCAGTTCCGCCTTTAGCCTGCAGGTGTCCCCCCGAGCCCGCGAGCGCCGCGCACGCGCAGTGCCCCGCGCCCGGCGCAGGCCGTTGCGTTCCAGTGACGCGCAAAAAGTCTCGGAACACACAAAAAAATCTGTGAACACACAGAGCTGCTTCTATTGCCTTCAGAGAGACCATATTTTCTCCCCTTTTTAGGCCCTTTATTGTTTAATTTTTATATACAAAGGTTGTATTTTCAAACCTTGTATATCCATATTTAGAATTCCTTATGCTCTTAAGATCCTTCATATAAAATAGTACATACAGGGTTGTTCTTGGAAATAATTTTTTTTTCTACATATATAAAGAGATAAAGTTACAGCTTTTAGTATCTTTTGCGCATGATTCAAGACAAACACCCATGGACAAACACGCTGCGTGAAGACAAAATCAACTGCGTGACCCAGAGACTTTAAAAACCTGTCTGAACGGTGAGGAGAGGACCAGAGGTGTCATCAGCAGGAGCAGGGGGCCACCCCCCAATCCCCGCTGGTCATCACCCCCTGCCCACTGCCAAGGGAGGGCAAAGGCAGCCAGGCCGGGTTTGTTCTGTCCGGTGAAAGGTTCCTTCAGCAAGTCTGCTCTGTCACCTGGGGACACGGCCACTGCACCTGGGGACACGGCCACTGCACCTGGGGACACGGCCACTGCACCTGGGACACCTCAGCAGGAGGAGCAAGGGCAGCAGGAGCAGGAGCAAGAGCAGGAGGACAAGGAGAACAAGGAGAACAAGGAGAACAAGGAGAAAGGGGAAGATGCCCACGTGGTGAGGGGGTGCAGCGAGAAAGCACAAGCCTGGGAATGGGACAGAGAAAGGCAGAAAAGACAGGGACAAGAAAAAGGAGCAGGAAAGCAGTGGAGATGTGGGGAAGGGAGTAGGAGAGACTTGAAGAACCATAGAACCATTTGGGTTGGGAAAGAACTCTTGAGATGATCCAAGTCCAACCATTAACCCAGCATTGCCAAGTCCACCACCAAGCCACATCACCTGAAGGCAGCACCACCTGCCCCACCTGGGGAATTGTGCCTGGAAGCACAGGAGAGGAGGACAGGCAGAGAGAGGGAGTGGGAGCAGGCCAGAGAAAGGAAAATGAGGACACGGTGCCAGGATGGAGATAAAGAAAATAAAATGAATGGGCAGCACAACAGAGAGGGTTTAAAAATAATAGGGGCAGGGAACAGGACAGAAAGATACAGTAAGATAAAATGGTACAGAGAGCAGGACAGAGCAACAGAGAATAAAAAAGAGGGATCAGGAAAGAGGCATGGAGGACAGGTAAAAGGACGGAGCAACAGGAAAGGATGCCAAGGAGGAGGACACTGAGCCAGAATGAGAAAATGAGGGACAGTGAGCAGGACAGAGTGGTAAACACACACTATTTTTATTTCCTTCATATCGACCATCTCTTACATTTTCAAGCTTTTTATTATTTAATTTATATATAGAAAAGTTATATTTCTAAACCCTATCTAGTTATAATAACCCTATTTAATGATAATTTCTTATATTCTAAAATCTTGTATATAATAGATATATTCTTATTTTGAAATCAATTAGTATATAAATTAATGGTATTTTATATACAAAAATGAGAAACTTCACAGTTTTTAATGCATAAATTAGTATGGGGAGAAATTCCACATTTATTTAGGGCCGGATGATGTCCACAGTTACCCAAGCATAGTGTGACAGTAGTAACATTACTGTAGGATTCTCTAAATGGCAATATCTAGCAAACCAAGTGTGTGCTATTCAAAGAACACCAATAAGAAGCCTATAAGATGCCTTTGGGATCTATGTGTGATCAGCATACTCCTGGTTAAATTGCAGCTCCTGGCTCTAAAACTCCTGATAAATCATAACCTTAATCTGTCATTCCTCAGGCTGAAATAATTCTGACTACATAATAGCATTCAGATTAAAAATTATGTTTTTGCATAGAGATAACAGGGAACTTTCTGAAATACCGAAATGTATTGAAAATCTATTTAGGTTGCTTTGGGGTATTCTGTGAATACTGCAAATTACCATGATGTACTGGTGCTAAAATATAATTCTAATGTGTCCAGTTTCTAGAGAATATTTGTGGGATAAGAACAAATACTTGTGAAGATCCAGTTTCACTTCTACCTCTTCCAGTTGTCTCTGCTCAGCTCCCTGTATTCAATTATTTTGAAGTACTCATGTAAAAGTACATTTTTATTTGTACCTGCAGCTGACTTGCTTCAATAAAATATAAAAAAACTTTGCTTATAATTCCTCAGAAAAGGACTTTATGAAGAACAGCTGTATTACTTTCATATGACTGCTGTGTATGATATCATGCAGTTCAGGGGTTTGCAGAAGAATTTGTCTGCATTTATGGCAAGGCTGAGAGTTTCACACATATCTTATAGATCTTTGATATATGTTTTTCCCCAGGATGTTTTTTTTATAGCTTTTAAATATGTCTGTAATTCAGCACCAAAGAAACTTAGAGGGAACATCTGCAAAGTTTTCAGTGCACACATCACTATTTTCAGGTCTCATCATTATAAAACACAAAACATCCTACAACTTCAAAAAGCAACAGATAACACATATTAGTTCATTGTCTCTAAAAGTGCAGCACATAAAAACTCTGAGAGTCAATGCAATGATTTACACTGTAAGTGCTGTTTACTTTTTTTTTTTTTTTTTTTTT
>VYXF01002739.1:128359-149474 GCA_013397295.1 Polioptila caerulea | reverse complement strand
ACTGGGTTTTGCGGTGTTTGTGTCCCAGTCAGCACCCCCAGGACTGGGTTTTGGGGTGTTTGTGTCCCACTCTCTCAGCACCCCCCGGACTGGGTTTTGGAGTGTTTGTGTCCCACTCCTTCAGCACCCCCAGGACTGGGTTTTGGGGTGTTTGTGTCCCACTCCCTCAGCACCCCCAGGACTGGGTTTTGCGGTGTTTGTGTCCCACTCTCTCAGCATCCCCAGGACTGGGTTTTGCAGTGTGCCCATCCTGCAGAATCCTCAACCCCTCTGCTCTCCCCAGACCTTACCCCTCACCTGGCTGTGGGGCATCTGCGCTGTGACTGCCCTGGCGTCCCCTGCCCTGTCCTTTACCCCTGTGTTGTGGGGGTTCAGCGCCCATTCCTGATTCCCTGGGGATTCCTTAGCGACACCGCTGATGCAGAGAGACCCGTGGTTTGCTCTGCTGTGCCCGTGCTGCTCCTCCTCCAGGGAGATGAGGTGGAGTGTGCTGTGAATGGGTGTACTGGGGTGTCAGCCGGGAGCAGAAATTCCAAAACTTGAGGAGGAGAAGAGTGAGAGAAGCACAGAGTTGTTATTTAACTCTTAGGAAGTGATTGCAGCCTTCCAGTGCCTGAGGGGAGCCTGCAGGAAAGATGGAGGCTATGGACAAAGGCCTGGAGTGACAGGACATGGGGAATGGCTTCCCCCTGCCAGAGAGCAGGGTTAGATGTGAAATTGGGAAGGAATTTTTCTCCATGAGGGTGGTGAGGTCCTGGCACAGAGTGCTTAGAGAAGCTGTGGCTGCCCCATCCCTGGAAGTGTTCAGAGCCAGATTGGACAGGGCTTGTGGAAGGTGTCCTTGCCCTGGGCAGGGGGTGGAACTCGCTGGGCTTCAAGGTCCCTTCCAACCCAAACCATCCTGAAAATCTGTGATTCTATGTTGGCCTGATTCTCTTGTCCATATATGCCTCTGGATGTCAGACATCTCCTGGCTCTTATTAATCTTGACGTACATTCTGTGTCATTATAGCTTTGGATGCAGCTCCCTGGCTGTGTCTCCTTACTCTGACAACCATGGCAGTGTCAACCTCAGAGTGCCAGGGAACGTAAATTCCAGACAGATTTGTGTTGGGAGGCACCTTAAAAATCACCCAGTGCCAGCCTGTCCTGTGTAGGGACACCTTCCCCTGTCCCAGGTTGCTCCAAGCCCCATCCAGCCTGGCCTTAGACAATTCCAGGGGCAGCCACAGCTGTTCCAGGCAACTTGTGACAGTCAGGCCTTGGAGATGAGGGTGGTGCTGGCAAAGGGCAGGAGCAGTTTGTCCCTGGCTGCTGGCGTCACTCTTTGCCCTCCCTTGCAGAGTCGCTGCCGTACACGGACGACACGGCCATGAGCAGGTCGGTGGTGCAGTCACTGCTGGCCAAGCAGGAGTTCGATGAGGTTGACATGGCCAAGAGGTGAGGATGAGGCTTCCTGAAGGTGTAGCCATCACTGTGACTGTCCGTGGAAGGGGACAGGGGCTGAGGCAGACTAATTCTAATTCTAATTACTGACTTTTGGAGGGAAAAAAGTTAGGAAAGAGGTGGTTAATCCTTCAGTTTTTTGTTGCTTTGCCATGCCTTGACAGGGCAGCGGTGCTGTGTGTCAGCCCTGTGTGTGTTCACCTTTGGGGAGGAGAATGCTTGGAGATTCCAGAAACATTTTCTTTCATGTTTATTTGTTGCTATTTATGTTTGTACTGCCCTTAATTTAGTGAGGGAATAGGAGTGAGCTCAGCTTGACTCTGTTTATGATCCATTTCCCTGTTGAATCCCCAGCCCTGAGAGCATTTGGTTCCACTTAAGGGAAAGCATTTCTTTGTTTAGAAAACTCTTCCATTGAACTTGAACAAAAGACTTTCCTTGTGGTTGTGACCCACGGAAATGTTTCTAGTTTGCTTCTATTTTGAGGCAGAGCTGAGAGGGAAACAAGTGGGTTATGGAAGGTGATGTTTATACATCCTTCTTTCACACTGTTCTTTGGGAATTGTTTCCCTGCAGAACTGAATCACTGAGCTCTGACTGTCACTGGTTTCTGTGTGTTATTAATTCACTTTACCAAGAGGCTTCATCCAATCACAAACCCCAGTAACAGACCAAACCCCCCGGGTGTTCTCCCCGCTGCCCACACCAGGTTTGCTGAGGAGTACAAGAAGGAGCCCAACAGGGGCTATGGGATGGCCGTGGTCAACGTCTTCAAGAAGCTCCTGAGCTCCAAGTGCAGCGACGTGTTTGAGCCTGCGAGAGCCCAGTTCAACGGGAAGGGCTCCTACGGGAACGGCGGGGCCATGAGGGTGGCCGGCATCTCCCTCGTCTACTCCGACATCCAGGATGTCAAGAAGGTAACGGAACCTTCTGGGCTTCTCTGGGTGTCCCTGCTGCCAGGGGACTGTCCCAGGGAGCTTTGCTGACTCCGAGGTTTCTCTGGCAGTTTGCGAAGCTGAGCGCGGAGCTGACCCACGCCAACTCCCTGGGCTACAACGGGGCCATCCTGCAGGCCCTGGCTGTGCACCTGGCGCTGCAGGAAGGGCTCAGCAGGGAAACCTTCCTGGAGCAGCTCATCAGCCACATGGAGCACGTGGAGGCAGATGACAAGTCTCTCAGTGATGCCCGAGCGTGAGTAGCTTGGGGAAAGCCCCAGCCCTGCTGTGGTGGTTTGTTCTGGCTCTTCACGTTCTCCCCTCTTCACTGCACTCTCTGTTTGCAGGCTGGGATTTGAGGATTTACCATTTTCCAGGCGTCTAAAGAAAATCAAGGAGTTTTTGGAGCTCAGCAGTGTTCCCAAAGCAGATGTATTGTTTGAGTTGGGTGAGTACCTTTATTAGTACAAGTGTTAGGAAAGCTGGAAGCATGACTAACTCAGCAAGCCTGGTAGATGTATGCTCTTCTAGATTCATCTTCAGCCTCTGCTGCCTGTCAGGCACAGAATATGCTGGAAAAGCAACCTGTGCTCATCAGTCAGGAATTCTGAGTCTCAACCCAGTGATTTCCTCTATGTATTGAAGGAAAAAAATGTCTTGCTAAGGGAAATTTACCTTGCATAATGTTTCTTAACATTCCAAGAGGTCTTAAGGGCTATTGGGTCATCATGTTGAATGGGAATGAGTAGATGTGTATGGCCAGGCTATACTGGGGAAACTGGGAATTCTCTGCAGGATGTGAGTGATACTGGGGAACTGGGAGGTTTCTGAGGGACAAACTTTAGCACCTTTTCCTGGTAAAATCCATGATATTGTTATGGAAAGTCACTGGCAACAGCAAGTTGCAGTAGGAGAGGAAAAGGAAGGAAGCCCAGAGGGTGCTGACAGGGTGTGTTCCAGGCAACGGCGTGGCTGCACTGCGCTCTGTCCCCACTGCCATTTACTCCTTCCTGCGCTGCATGGACACTGACCCTGACATTCCTGACCACTACAACGCCCTGCAGAGAACCATCATCTACTGCATCTCCCTGGGGGGGGACACGGACACCATCGCCACCATGGCGGGGGCCATCGCCGGCGCCTATTACGGGGAGGAGCAGGTGCCCCCGAGCTGGGAGCAGAGCTGTGAGGCTTTCCAGGAGACCCAGAGGATGGCCAAGAGCCTCCATGAACTCTACTGCCAGCGGCTCTGAGCTCTGGGGCAGCTCCAGGGCTTTCCTGAGGGCGAAGGGATGGTCAGCTCTGCTTCTCTGGTCAGACCCAGCGGTGGATCCGCGCCATCGGCCGACGCCAGCGAGCCTCACCTGGGAAGGGTCTCTGCTGCTGTCATCTGGGAGCTGGGAGCCAGAGCCACCTGGGAAAAGAGGGGACATCCCCTTCAGCTACGGATCAGCTGGGAAGGGGCTGCACTTGGACAGTGGGTGCAGCTCCCCCAGTATACGCTAATGTCTCAATTCCCATAGGATTTCTGCTTTGTGCCATTCGTCATTGCAGTTACTGGCCAGTGTCTGAATCTGTGGACTTTCTCCCTGTTTTCCTCTGCTCCTGTGTCCATGGGCTGTGTTTTGGTGGTCAGTGGCTTGTCCAGTGGCTTTGGGAGTCTCCACACCCCTGGTACAGCAGCAGGTCATTCTCAGCTGGCCAGATAAGGGATGTCACAGGACTCACCAGAGAGGCCTGGTGGCCTCTGTTGTCACCTGTGCTGAGTTAGGATAATGGAGCACAGATTTCTGGGGAGGTTTATTGCCTTAAAAGGCAGAATGAGAAGGGAGAAGGGATTTCTTTGCGTTGCTGATGGCTCTGTGAGACACCTTTGATGCCTGCAAACAGTCCCAGCTGGCTCATTGTCCCTGCTGGGGGAGGGTGTCACTAATTGCTGCTCCTCCTGTGTCCTTGGCCCTGTGCTGCACTTTGTGCCCCCTTCCACAGCTGCTGTCACACTGCTGCAGCTACTCTGGCTGCTCCTGTGTTCCTAATCCATGCATCCTGTATTTTTAAAGTTCTGTATATGCCCAGAGCACCAAGTAAGATTCCTGTTTAAATCACAGAATACCTTAAATTGAAAGGGACCCACAAGGATCATGAGAGTCCAGTTCCTGTGAGTGCAGATCTGGGAGTGGAGGTAGTACAGGGATAGAATGCCTGGTTCTGCTGCAGTCAGTCACAAAAGTGATTTGAGCAGGATGTAGGAGTTAACTTATCACAGTCTCAGCCTCTGTACTTGGTAAAAATTGCCCCAAAGTTAAAGGGAGAGATGGGTTAATTGGGGACATCAATATTTAAAAGAAGCTGGTGCTGGTGGCCAAGAACATTCTAGCACAGCTGTGTTCCAGAATTTCACATTTAAAACCTTTTCCTAGTGGAGCTGGTCAAAAAGGGAGAAGCAGCTTGGGAATGGCACGTCTAGAAAGGGTTGAAAGCTTTTTAATAATTGAAAACAAAAAATCATCATAAGGAAATGTTTATAAAATTAAATGTGACAGTGTAACTCTTGTTATTTTTCCAGTATGTCTTGTGACACTGGGAAGTGGCCGTGGTGCTCCCTGGTGGGGTCAGCACGTGGTGGCTGCATGCACATGTGGGAATTTGGCTGCCCCAGGTCCTCCCAATTTTCCCTGTAGTCTGCTTCCTTGTCAGTGCCAGTCTTTTGTGTGATGCTATAATGGGTTTTCCTTGTATAAATGGATTCTTGTCCTGGGAACATGTGGAATTTTGGTCTGTTGTATATTTTTGTATTGTGCTGCAGATCTGAGCTGTGAAATACCAGGTTTTCCACATTATTCTGCCAGAGGGGCAACCAGATTCATGTAATTATTTAAAAGAAGATCTTTTTCTTTTAAAGCGGCTTTATGATTTTAAACATTTGGAACTCCTGACAAGCAAAGAGCTCCTATTTAAAGACTAGAGCTCTTTGGGCCTGAATTTAGATGTGTACTAAACCCTTTAGTTTCCTTGGAAAGAAGTAAAATCCCTCAGTTATCTTTGTTAAGTAGTCACTGCTCCTGTGTTTTCACTCAAGTCATGAAATTGTGCATCCTCAGTGCCAAGAAGACCAGGAGTGGTTTTGGTACAAGAGTGAGTTGACACTGGGCATTGCAGGGAGGGCCTTTGGAAAGGCCCCTTTTCCTTCTCAGCCTCTGGAAGGAGTTCAGGTGCTGGAATGCAGCATGTGATGATGGTGCAGAGACCAGGGAATTCACTGGGAGCCTCGTGAATGGCAACAGGAGGATGGCTTGCTCCTTGGAATGAGCTTTTGAAGGTGCTTGTCTGTCAGCCAAGCTTCCCTGGAAATGTTTTGCCTCTGCCAGGTGAGATCAGGTGGGAAAACACATTTTCTTCTCTTTGGACTGTGAGCCTGTGAAGGTGCTTTGCAGGTAATTCACCAGTCCTGAGTGTTCCTGACTCACTCAGGATGGAGGCTGGCTGTGCACAAGGTGTGTGATGTAGGATAAAAAAACACACAGAAGGGAAAGGGAATCCTTAAGACTTCAGCTTGAGTCCCTCAAATTAATAAATCACCAGGCTGGAAGGATCTGGGTTTCAACCTTTTCTAAAACTGAATTTCTGGAGACAGGAGTCTTTTCCTTAATCACAAGAAACATGCAATAACTTTTTGCATAAGGATATTAATTGGGGAATCTGCTGGGAATGAGCGAGATGATTTGAGGTGGAAATAGAGTGTAAGAGAATTGTATGGGACAATTTTGTCCCAGGACAAAGCACAGATGAGCCCACCTCTATACAATAAGTTTTATTGATGTTTGTCAATACAATCAAGTACTGCAGTTTTAGTTGTGAAGAGCAGGTCAGTTTTGGGTCACAAGGAGTGCATTTTAAACCAACTTTTACTAGGACAGTGCATGTAATAAGTATTTACAAAACTAAAAACCTCTATATACTAGGTTAGAAATGAAGATACTAGAGGCAAATTTAAAAAAAATAGTAAGAATTTGTATATAAAAATGCACATTGTAATGCAGTTTTCAGCATTAAAAATAGACATACCTCATCCAACCCAACCTTTTTTATTCTTGTGATTGAAACCAAAATCCCACGCGCTCACACACACGACAGAAAATAATCCTTTCTGCTGGCTAATATGTACTCAGTATTCCAGAAAAAAAAAATCCTGGAGAGTGAACAGCCTCCCTCATCCTGTGCATTGTTTTTTTTTAGCCTAACTATGTGCGTGTAATATCTTTGCTTTCCATTAGTGTGTAAATGTAAGAGGTTAAATAGCTGCGAGGGGTGATTATGGGTTCGCTCTGCACGTGAAGGGAAAGTGGAATTACAAAACAGTATCTACAGCACAAACTTAAATCTGGGGGTGGCTACAATGAGGAGTTTGGTCGTTGCTTTTTGCCAGCTCGAACAAGAAGTTTGGAATGAAGCAGAACAGAACAAGAAGAGATGGGCTGTAGGTCAGGCACAGTATAAATAAGTCACTTTGAGGAGTGTGGCAGCTCCTGGCCCTGCACGAGGCTGGACCAGCTCAAATCCCTCTGTTCTCCACAGGAAAGGAGACAAGTCCCCTCACAGCACCTTCCCCTGCCAAACCTGGGCTTGGAAAAGTCATCTGAGCTTCCACTTTTAATTTTAGGGACTGTTCCTGCTGGGAAATGCTCCTGATCATGCTGGGAAATAACCAGTTAGGATCACAACCCAAATGGTCCTGACCCCGCCCTCAGGAGTTAAAAATGTCCAGTGGGATCAGACACCTTTCAGCTTGAGGAGTTTCATCTCTGCATGAAATTTGCAGCTTTAAGGAGGGAAATTCACAGGGAGAAGATCCCAGGGAGGGGACACACAGCTCCAACAGGCAGTGCCTGGAGCACTGGCCTTCCAACTGCAAATTTCCTTCTTGTGTTTCTTAATTTCAGTGAGTTTTTAAAAGGAAGACCTGAATGGCAAGAGGCAGAAACACATGACAGGCTTGAGGAGAAAACAAACAAGCAAAACAGAAATAGGAAAAGAAAAGTTGTTTAAATATCTCATAGAGTCCATCTGGAAAACAAGCCCAGTCCCAGTCTTGCTACGTTTCTTTGGCCATCAAACAGGCTTTGGGAAAATGCAAAGGTCAGAGCTGGTGGCCAAATTGTTGCTGTTTTTCAGGGATGTGCCCTTGCAGAGGGACATGCAGTGGGATATGCACATGGATTGGCTTCAGCAGCATGCTCCTGGCCTGGGATGAGCAGCATCCCTGTCCTGGATGTGGCAGTGACTGTTCTGCTGTGAGAAAACCTGCAGAGCCACAGGATCTGTGTGGGGCAATGCCATCATGCCTAGCCCAGAGCCCTGCAGCTCATGCTCAGGTCAGTAACGCTCCAAGCATTAGAGAGACAAAGTGGTAACAACAGGCAAACGTTGGTTTTTTAACCTAAGTCACAGAGTGGCCCCGGGGCTGGTGCCCTGTCACAGGTACATATTGCACTACACTTGTAAGTGATGTTCTTTAATGGGTCATAGCACCGTGGTTGAAATCACTGCATGGAAAGTTAGAACCAGCACTATTTTTTCTTAATTCCAAGATCCCCAGAGAAAGGGGGGACACCAATGCAAGAGTTCACACATCCCGAAACAGTGAGACAGGAAAAGCAAGTTCCCCATCAGTGGCACTTCCTTGTGTCACACCAGCTGGCAGCACCGTGAGCTGGACTCGCATTGCCATCCTTGTGTGGACAGAGATGCTCCTGAGGCCAAACAAGTCTTTGGGCTGCAGAGACAGATGGGACAGGACCAGCCCTTGGACTTCCCAGCAGGTGAACAGAGAGGGCAGATCGTTGTTCATGGTGGGTGTTCCAGCTTCCCTCACCGCCTTTGGAACTGGTCGTGGCATCCTCCCAGGTACCAGTGCCTGGATGATTTTATTCCTAAAGGTGCTGGAGGGGAGGGTTAAAAATAATATTTACTTCTTAGAAGAAGGTGCTTATGCAAAGTGTTCAACTCTTTAGGATTATAAATCCAACCACACTGAATCCGGAGTGAATTGGAGAGACTGCCCCAAAGCACAGTCTGGAAAAACAGGTGTCAGCAAGCCTGGAACTTGGGCATCTGATGGTTTGGAAGGAAATTACTCAATACAGCGTGGATCCCTGCTGCTGTACGGGTTTGTGTAAGTGCCTGTGACCCTGCGTTGGTTACCAAACACGCCAGCCATGACACAGCTGGATTTATTTATCTAGCATTCCAAATGGGAAATGAGGGCACTTGATACAGACCACGGGGGTCTGGTCTTCCAGCTGACCCTCTCTGGATCACAGAGCCAGATCCTTGCCATCCCAAGCATGTTTCTGTGTTCGATGTCCAGTCACTGGGGTATTTATTCCAAATATGCTTTGTTGAGGAAGTCACTCCCCTCCCTCCCTTCTTCCTCCCCCCAAAAAAGAAAGATGGATAAATGTCTCCTTCCCAATTACCCTCTTGACTCATGGATCAAACAGCGTGAAGCAAGGTCCCATGACAATGTCTTGCGCATTCTTCCCAGTGATTTTTCTTTTTTGTATTAATTTTAAAACACTTTTTTATCAAAAAAAAAAAAAAAGACAAAAAAAAAAAGACAGTTTATGGCTAAAGTGGGTGAAAAGGAAACATGCCCAACAGCCGTTATGTGGGGCAGAGCAGGAACCCAGAGAAGGAGGAGTGGATGTATTCCGTGGAGTACAGCCCATTGGCCTGGTCTGAGGGCATTTGTACCCAGACCTGGTCATTCTCCTTGAGTTCAAGCACGGCACTGCCCGAGGCCTGGTCCAGGTACCCCTTTTTGTACTCATCGTAGGTGTAGGTGGCTGGCACGTTGTTCTTATACAGGGCCACCCAAACGTTGGTCCCTTTGACGTGCACGTGGTAGGCAAAGTAGTAGATTCCGGATACGGGGCAGGTGAAGATCCCGGTGACTGGGTTGTAGCCGTTGTGCCCGTTGTACAAGGTCCGGTCAAACTTGACGGGCATGCCGGATGCGGGGAAGGGCGAGGTGAGGATGGCAGTGAAGGCCGGCGCGATGCGGGCAGCGAGCTCTCCTCGGCCATACTGTGGCTTGCCCGGCTTCCCGTTGCCCAGCACAGCCCCCTCCACGCCACCGTCCGGCAGGTGCAACCCTGCGATGCCCGTCTCGTCCAGCACTCCTGGCGCTCCTGGGGGCCCAGGTGGCCCCGGTGGGCCTGGTGGCCCATTCAGCCCTGGCGTTCCTGGCATCCCAGGTGGGCCGATGGGTCCTGCCATGCCAGGCTCACCGGTCTTCCCCTCACCGGGAATGCCAGGGAGCCCGGGCTCCCCTTTCAGGCCTGGTAACCCCTGAGGCCCCATGGGACCAGCAGGTCCTTGCAATCCCGGGATGCCGGAGGGGCCCCTCAGCCCCGGCTGCCCTGGGATCCCACCGTCCCCTTTGGGCCCGGGGCCGCCTGTTAATCCGGGCACCCCCGGAAGGCCGATGAAGCCTGGTTCACCTTTGGGCCCCGTTGGGCCGGGAGGTCCCAGTGACCCGGGCAGGCCCCTTTCTCCCGGCACCCCCGGCATCCCCGCGAAGCCGTTTGGGCCCTGGTCACCGCGCATCCCCGGCATTCCCGGGGGCCCGCTCGGCCCCACGTCCCCCTTGGCGCCGGGCAGCCCGTGCTTGCCCGGCAGCCCCATGGACCCCGGCGGGCCTGGTGGGCCGATGATGCCGGCGGGGCCTGGCTCACCCGGCTCCCCATCAACGCCGGGCTCTCCCTTATCCCCGATGGCTCCCTGTGCCCCGGGCTGCCCGCGGTCTCCTTTCAGGCCGGGCATGCCTGGCTTCCCATAGCCCGTGGGGCCTGGCATGCCAGGGAGGCCGCGGATCCCGGGCTCTCCCTTTGGTCCCATGGGGCCCTGTATCCCCGGCACCCCTGCGACGCCCGGGACACCGATCCCATCGATGCCGGGGGGTCCCCGCGGCCCCACAGGGCCGGGCTCCCCGGTGACACCCGGCCCGCCCGGGGGACCCATGTCACCCATGTCCCCGGGCGCACCCGGCAGCCCATCGAGGCCAGGCTTCCCAATGCCGGCGGGCCCCGGGGGCCCCGCAGGGCCGGGAGGGCCCCCGTTCCCCCGGGGCCCCGGTANCTTTCATACCCGCCTTCCCGGGGAGTCCTGGGATGCCGGGTTTCCCAATGCCCGAGAAGCCAGGGGGCCCAGCGGGCCCAGGCTGGCCATGCATTCCCGGCTTCCCCGTGCCCGGTTTTCCTGGGTAGCCGGGGGGCCCGGGGGGTCCACGCGGGCCAGGCTTCCCTGGCGGTCCTGGCTCCCCTTTGAGGTCCATGGGCAGCAGTGGCGGCATGTCTGTGGAGAGAGGAGACACAGTGTCACTAGAGCTGGCAGTGGGCAAGGAGTGTCCTTGGGATGCTGGAGCCTGGGTCTCTGAGCGGCCTGGGCTGGGCTTGAAGGGGGACACTTCCACTCAAACACAGCACAGCAGCTGTGGCCACAGCAGCTTCCTGGGCCCCCACATCAGCAGGACTGTCCTGAGGCAAGGCCAAAGGCCAGAATTCTCATTCCAGCTTCACATCCCTCCGTGATGTCAGGTAACACCATGGAAGGTGCCAGTGCTTGCTGTCAGTTCTGGCAGGGCTTTTTTGTGATGAGTTACTGCAGAGTGTCTTTGGAGCTGGATTCAAACCTGCTGCCTCACTTCCCAGTGGCCTCAAAAGCACCGTGGGATTCAGTCACTCCTGCCTGGCCTCAGCTGAGAGGATGGCGACAGAGCGAGCCAAGACTGAGGATAATCCCTCACCCCATCCTGCAAGTCCAGGGCCTTGGGAGACCTTTAATCCTTTTGGATTAAAAAGAAAACTCTTGGACATGTACTCGAGAGCCTGAGGAGGTGATGGGTGTATGGGTTAGGCCATGCCCACAGTGCTTGCTGGCACAGCTCCCGAGTCCAGCAAGGCAGAGAAAAACCAAAAAGCAAAAAAGCTCTGGGGATGGAGGAGAAGCCAAGAGCTGGGAGGGAAATGCAGCCTCAGCTCTGTCCAAATGAGTCAGCCCAGCTGGGAATAGGCCGCAACCACTTGACATTTCAAGAATTTATTGAGGTCTTTTGCAAACGGATATAAGAAAGAAACTAATGGGCTGAGAGACTCCAAAGGCAAGGAGAGGCAGATGACATGCCCACCACAGCTCAGCATGGAAAGCACAGACGTGAGCATAAATAACTCCTCGAGGCTGGCCCAGGCAGGGTGTCACCTCCCACGTGACACCAAGAAAGGGTGAGAAAGAATAAATCTGACAAACTCTTTTTTGGGCAGTTTGGAATGAAGGAAATACTCGACAGTCACATTTACATGGGACGATGGTGAGAAATATGCAAGACAGAGCAAAGGGCTGTTACATCTTGGGTGAATTTAAATCAAATCTGCCCAAGGAAGATCATTCCAGTTGGGACAAGATCTATACGGACAAGTTCCTGGGATGGAGATGGATCCTGCCTGGGGTGGGAGCAGGATACAAGGCTGCATGCCACAGTCCCCAAGGTCTGCCAGCCTGGCCCCCTCAGCGAGCCAAGCTGGGCTTTGGGAGCACGGACACACGTGGTGCTGGGATCCGCCAGCACGGAGATTTCCTCAGTCAACGGGAAAAGCTTATGGGAGATTTGAGACACGTGAAAAGAATAACTGTGGCAGCAGCAGGCACAGCTCCCGGAGCATCAGAGGTGGCTTTGCCTGCCCTCAACACAGCAATTAGCTCTGGCCCTTCCCAGCCCGGTGCTGCTGTGTTTTTCTTTGGGTAATGGAAACATTTTTAGAGCTTATCTATAAATCAAAGCCTGGCCCACGTCCTCAGCTGTAGCTGTGGTCACTTGGCTCTCCTGACGAAGGAAATACTTGTTTGTCATGACACCACCACTGGATTTCTGCAAACTTCTGCTCCTCACCCCGGAAAACGGTGTGGGAAAGAGGGCAAGGGAACTGTGCAGTGCTGCACTATTTCTGGGGTTTGGATTCTGGAAAAAAAATTCTCCAGAAAATTATTTCAATGTGTTTTCTCCCCACACTTTAAAATTTTTTTTCCTTGCAATGGTTTGAAATGAATTAGTTTTCTAGGTCATTTTGCATGGAATCAGAACAAGGATCTACAGCTGAGCCCACGAAGGAAGGAAAAAGCACACACACACTCTCTCACACAAGGCAGTAGAGAGAAACGCCAGGCAGGAGCTGCCAGCTTACAGGCGGCCAAAAAAGCAGACAGGAAAACCAAACCGGGGCCGTCCGCGGAGAGAAACTGGGACACTGCAGCCCCACTGGTGTCCGATTTCAAAAGGCCATGTCTTACCACAGACACATGTCTCGGTGCTCTGCGCTTCGCAGCACCAGCGTGGGGTTCTGTGTTCCCCTCAAAGCACGAACTGAGCTGCCGTGAATATTAACGCGGAGCCAGCAGGGGCAGCGGGAAAGGGACGGGGCAGGAATGACCCCTGGGAGCTCCCACCTGGGCACCACGGAGCGTTCCACCTCCTGAGGAGCATGGACATGGCCAGGTGGGTGCTGCAGCCCCTCTGGAGCTGTGATCATGCCGGTAAGGAACCCTCCTGCCTGGAGGAGGGACCCAGCCAGCAGAGGAATAATCCAGCAGGATGGGAAGTGGTTCCCAGCCACGAGCAGCCAGCAGCGGGTCTGGCCAGCGCGGCCAGATGACACTGCAGGAAGGAGAGGTTGGCTGCTCTGCGGCGGAGCCCGGCCGAGCTTGTTCCAGAGCTGCTGCCAAGCCCTGTCTCGTGAGAGAGTTTCAAAGGCTCACAGGGATTTTGCGTGGGATCAGTGTTTTAGCACCTCTCATACTGTCTCCCAGCAGTGGGTTCCCCAGCACAGCACTCACTCGTGGGTTTACCTGGCTGCAGGGCCATCGACATGGTTTAAATTGAGCCAAAAGAAACCCCAATGTGCAAATTTCTGCTTCAATGTTCTGAGCATTTCAGCATTTAGCAGCATCTCCTCCCCTGAGCTCCCTCTGTGCTCGGGGGCAGCTATTTTGGGGTGAGGAAACGTGTCTGGCACCCTGAGGAAAGCCGTCACTCACCGGATGGCACCTGGAGGCAGGAGGGAACCCCCCAGGCGGGGGTCCCAGCCCCGCGGCCAGGCTGGGGCAGCCCGGGGGCCCCGCACAGCTCCCGCCGGGTCGGGGTAACCCGCCGGGGCACGGCACAGCCCTGCGCCGTCGCGGCGAGTCAGCTGAGCTCCCCGAGCAGGGCAGAAGGCCAGCAGGGATTTTCCTTGCCAAATTAGAGGTTAAGCAGAGATGGGAGCTCGGTGGGATCCAGGAGGCACCGGCTTCCCCAGCTGCCTCTGTGCGGCCCCACAGCCGGTGGCTCGGGCTGCAGCTGTCCCTGTGTCCCCCTCTCCTGTCCCCCACCTGTCCTCTCCTTCCCAAGGGTTTTAGAGGGGTAAAGTCCGGGGAACTTCTGTGCTCTGTCTGTCAGTGTCCCCTCTGCCTGGTCTAACCTGGCAGAGCTTGTCCAATCCCCTCCTTGCCCCAGCCTGGCGCACTCGCTGCTCTCCCCACCACAGGCAGCATTGCTCAGAGGCAATGCAAGCCGCTCCTGTGCATAGGAGGAAGGGAAAAAAAGAAGAGAGAACAGCAGGGAGAGATTTGAATCCAGTCCCACCAGCAGCTGAAGTGTTGCTGTGCTACGCTGGAAGGTTTGGCTCTGGCTGGGATTCAGGGAGCAGCTTTACAACAGCTGGGAAGGGGGCAGGGACGGCGCGGGGCTTGTAGCACACTTCGGATCCAGCTTTTGCTGTGTGTTTTCTGACACATGTGCTGAGCTGAACTACTGATAAGCCATTCAGTCCTCCCATAAGTCAGCCACCGGTGGCTCAGCCTTCTCCAATTTCTCCTCCCAGAGCCAAGACTCCAGCTCCTGGGAGGGTCCAGGTCCGTGACAGCCCATGGGGAGGATCCGATGGCTGTTCCCAAGGGCCGAGCACCGACCTGGAGGATCTGAATACCCGAGCCCAGCAGTGCCCCATCCCGTGGTGTGCCAGCACTGGGGTGGGTGCAGGCAGGGCAGCTGAGGACAGGGAATTACAGAAGGCTGGAGGTGCTGGAGCCTCAGCTGTGCAGTGTAATGACCCTGGTGCCTCGGCCCCTCTGGGTGCACGTCACTCAGTGGGGAGCAATTTAAAACATGTGGAGTTTCTGGTTGCTGTTCTCCGAGGGAGGAAATGTCTCTCTCCTGCTCTTCCTTTGCCAGGCTGGCTCCAGCCTTGGCACTCTTTCCTTTCCCAGCTGGTGCAAAATGCAGACAGGGAAACGGAATAGGTGGAGGAGTGGAAAAAGCCTTGCCAGGACAGCTCAGGTTTAACAGCAGGGAGAGGCAGAGACGGCAAGTGCTGGGGCTTCTGTGCCTCCTGCTGCTGGGGATGGGCAGGAGGGTAGGAGCCAGAGGCTGGAGGATCCCCTCTGTCCCCTGCCTCCCAGACCAAGATGCCTCCCAGCCCCAGCAAAGGGCTTCACTTCCCTGCTAAGCCTCTAATGCATGTCCATCCTGTCCCTTTGCAGTGGGTTAGAGACCAAAACGGTCCCTCCATGCTTGTCCAAAAGTGTTTTGGACAGCAGCACCCTTGGCTGTGCCAGGCAGCTCCCAGGAGGGTAGAGGGTGACAAATGCCCAATGGCTGTGAGGTGCCATGCCCCGTGTCCTCCCACAGCCCCACAGAGTGCATCCCTTACCCAGGTACTGCCCTTTGCCTTCTCGGAACGGGGGTCCCAGGGGTCCCTTCACCATGGGCTGCATGTACTTGACTTGAGCGTAGCCGCCCACGCCGCCTGCCGCGGCCGAGCCAGGGCCCATCACCATCACCAGCGTCCCCAGCAGCGCCACGACGTCCGGCAGCATCCTGCTCCCACGGCTCCTGCAGACAAGGCAACAGTGAGACTGGGTACACACCCCCCTCACCAGGACCAGCTGGGAGCCTGAGAATGATCCCCGTGGGAGCAGGACTCCCTTGAATTTGCCTTTTTGTGGATCAGAGATATCCTGGACGTGTTGCCCTTCCCGACACACCACAGCTGGGAGATGCACGGTAAATGCAGTTTATAAAATAGAATCCCCGAATCACTGAGGCTGGAAAAGACCTCCAAGACCATTGAGGACAAGTTGTGACTGATCCCCACCTTGTCACTAGCCCAGAGCACTGGGAGCCATGTCCTGTTGTTCCTTGGACCTCCAGGGACTGGGATTCCACCACTTCCCTGGGCAGCCCCTTCCAAAGCCTCACAGCCCTTTCCACAGAGAAATTCTTTCTGATGTCCAACCTGAACCTCCTCTGGCTCAGCTTGAGGCTCTTCCCTCATCTTGCACTGTAACCAGCCACGGGGATGCCCAGTGGAGTCTTACAGAAGCTGCCCTGAGTGTCTGTGGTAACTCTCACATCCCTTATACATTTTTAACAAATATAAGAGGGGGAAAAAAGGCAGATGAGCCCAGCAGCCCACTGAGCCCAGCATTGCTGTCACATCCTTCAAATGAGCAGGGGCTCCTCTCACAAGAGCCATGGCCCCTGTGGGAGGCACAGGCTGCCACTGCCAAGCCCTGCCTTCCCTGGGGGCAGCCAGTGGGTGCTGAGGCTCCTAAATGGGTGCTGGGGCTCCCAAGTGGGTTCTGAGGCTCCCAGGTGGGTTCTGAGGCTCCCAGGTGGACGCTGAGGCTCCCAAGTGGTGCTGGGGCTCCCAAGTGGATGCTGAGGCTCCCAGGTGGGTGCTGAGGCTCCCAGGTGGGTGCTGGGGCTCCCAGGTGGGTGCTGAGGCTCCCAAATGGGTGCTGAGGCTCCCAAGTGGGTGCTGTGCCAAACCCTCGGTGTGGGAGCCGGAGTCTTGCCGTGTTTGTGGCTCAACTGCGGCGCTCTGCGGGCAGCGCCGGAAACTCGCGTGGAGGACGAGGGATGAGACACGGGAGCAGCAGCCTCAGCCTTAAGTGCTTGTTTATTTAAAATAACCCCCCTTTATAAATATTCTCTTCCTCCAGCAACTCTCCCTGTCAGCTCCACGTGCTGAGCTGCAAACAGATTGATTTGCAAAGAACATTTATTTTCGGAAGCTTAAACAACACGTGACGCCGAAGAGATTTTTGCTGCTTTTTTCTCCTTCTTGCAATAATTGACCTGTGGTGGTTATTAATGAGAATTAAGCTCCTGGCCTGTCCTGCTGGGGAGCAGGGGCAGGGCTGCTGCATGCCCAGATTTCATTGGAATTTCCTGAATCGCTTTTGCTGAAGCAGCAGTGAAAAAAAACCCTGCAGCCTAGAGAAAAAACAACCCAAATTAAAACAAAATTAAAGCAAATTAAGTCAAGGGAGCAGGGAGCCCTGGCATGGGATTGTTCCTGATGCCACAAGGGCTTGGCAGGTTTTTGGAGTCTCCAGGGATGAGGCAGCCTTGACAGCTGCTCTTGTGCCTGGAAAATGGTCTGGGAGTCAGCTGAGGGCTGGAGGGGACAGGGATGGCCCTGCCATTAGCAGCACGATGGACCCCGTGAGGATGCAGGTGGCCGTGGCAGATGCTGGAAGAGGAGCTCTGCTCTGCCCATCCCACCAGAGCCACGGGCCCAGAGCGGTGCCATTCCCACTGAGACACCCGGAGCCGTGGCTGTGGGTCGGGTGGCACTGCCAGGGACACGGGTGACAGCCACCCCTGTCCTCCTTGGCAGCACGGCCGGGGCCTCGCCGGCATTATTGTTTTTCTGTCTTCAGGGTCGAGGAGAGGAACGCTTCTTTTTATGAAGCATTATTTTACAAGGATTTGTTTAAGGGGAAAAGAATCCCATTTTAAGGGATTGCAGCTGTAAAAATACAGTTTCTGTTAAATAAAAGAGGAGAACAAACCCCTGAATCAGCTATTTACTTGTTTTCCTTACCTGGTATGACCCCTGTGCCTCCGTCTCTTACCTCCCTCCCTTTCTAGTTCTCTCCTCTCCCACCTGGGCTGGATTCACCCCTGCTCCTTCCCTACACTGGGCTGTTTTCTCAGGATGCTGCCATGGGAGCAGCACCCTGGAGCAGCTCAGCCTCTTGCTCCTGAGCACTGCATCCTCCTTCTGTGAGACCTTAGCTCTTGGAGAGATGTGGGATGCAGGGAAAACGGAGCCAGAGGGAAGGGAGAGGGAGGACCAGGGAACCTGAACACATTCCCTGCTCTATGTCCTCTGTCACCACTTTGGTCCAGCCAGGTCATTCCAACTGCCCCAGTCTCTGCAGAGCAATGTGGGGAGCCTGGCCTGAGCCCCCCCAGGTACGTGTCCCTCAACAAAAGGGGTCTCCAGTGCTCTGCTGTGCCCCCCGGCCGTGCCCGGCACTGGGGCAGGAGGCCTCTTGCTACCCGCGCTCTCCAGGCAGTGATTTAATAACAATAAAATGGAAACATCTGGAGTCTCATATGATGGATAAAGTGTGCACAACGTGCTTGTGGAGAGGCTCTTTCATGCTTGAAATCTCCTGTGTTATGAACTGATAATTAATCACACGGAGCAGCCACACGACGCTCCCGTCTCGCCTGGCAGGTCCGAATGGTGGCCGATCCATCACGGGTGTGGGGTGGCTACAGACAGACAGCGGCCACCTGCCCATCCTCCTGAGGGTCACCTGCCCATCCTCCTGAGGGCCACCTGCCCATCCTCCCGGGGGTCACCTGCTCATCCTCCTGGGGTCACCTGCTCATCCTCCCGGGGGTCACCTGCCCATCCTCCTGGGGGTTACCTGCCCATCCTCCTGGGGGTCACCTGCCTGTCCTGAGCATCACCTGCTCATCCTCCTGGGGGTTACCTACCTGTCCTCCTGGGGTCAAGAACCTGCTCTTGTATGGCCAACAGAAATCCCACGAGATTAATTTTTTTTCCCACTTGGAGCAGGGGAGATGCTTCAGGGGTTCCAATTGTAGCCCCTCCTGGCTCACTCCACTCTGCCTGGGCACTGCAGCCACCAGGCTGGGCGCTGTCCAGCCGGCCTGCTGTCCTTCAGCAGCAGCTCCAGCCCCCCCAGCACACTCCAGTACGACCAAAACCATCCCTTGACACAAAGCCAAGCCCAGCAGGAGCTGCTGAGCCAGGAGGGTTCATACAGGGGCAGCACTTGAGGGGTCTGTGCTGTTCTCTGGGGATGCTGGAGCAGAATGGGGCCCGGCAACACCGCAGTGCTCAGCTCGGGGGGGAGCAGGGCCCCGACCCAGCACCGAGACCCCTGGCACGGCTTCAGAGCCGCCGCCGCCACGCTGACGGTGCGAGTGTCGGCTCTCCTGGCAGGCGGCGAGCAGACGTGTTAAAAACCCTTGGCACGCCATGAAAGCACTGGGAACAGGGAAAAAATCTCACACTTTAAGCATGAGAAAGGAGACAAGAAATGTCACCTTGTTCTTGCAGGAAAACAACCAGCCTGTGCTGCCTCTATCACTCCAGGACTGCTCATGGCTTGTGCTGGGCAGCCTGGTGAGCTCCCAGCGTGTTCCTGGCCTGCTTCTGGTCATTCCCAGTGGAAGAGGGCTGCTGCCCCCCACACTGTCCCACTCTCCCCACAGAGCCCATGTCAGCACTCCTGTGTCTGTGGACTGGGCAATGTTCCTGTGAACACCATGGCCCTGCTTCCCCATGGACACAGCCAGGGCTGTTGGCTGAGCTGCAGCTGATTTATGGCCCCTGTTACTTAAATATTAATGAAGGGCCTGGCCGGCCCTGCGCCTGCTCCCTTTGAGGCTAATTATTTTTTAAGTCAATATATGTGATCCACGGGGGATCTGCCATTGTGATTGAAGGTCGACACAACGGGGAACTTGTTTAAACCTGGCAGTCAAAGCGTGGTCAGTTTGGGGCACAGCATGTGCTTGCTGGCACTCACCCCAGCTCCGGCCCCACATCCATCCCCGGGCCACGACAGCCCCTCAGAGGGGCTCAGGAATGAGGCAGGATGGGGAATTTGATGAACTTAACTGCATGCCCAAGCTCACTGCTGAGGCCTCTTCCCATCCTGGTCCCTGTCCCCATGCCCATTGCCGTCCCCATCCTCTTCCCCATGTCCAAGCCTGCACCCATCGCAGTCCCCATTCTGTGCTCTGGCATCACCAGGCACAGCCAGCCCCTCTGGAAGCCATGGCAGAAGCTGGCCCCGGGCTGGGGGGAGCCGCGGGAAGCCCCTCGCACTCGCCCGGGGCAGGGGGACGCAGGGAAAGGGAAGCACCGGGAGCAGCCGGCGCGTGTGGGTGGGCTGGAGCAGGCGGGCTTGGCCGCCGCCGTGTCCCATCGAGCCGCTCCATCCTCCGGTCATTTACAATAAAAAATAAAGCAGGGAGGATTTCCAAGCCCAACACGGGGCTGGCTCGAATCCAGCGGGAGGTCGATGATTTGCTTTGCGCTACACATGCTTTAAAAATAATAATAAACCGAGTCAAAAACGAAAATTGAGCTATGAAGAGGGAGAGCAGCACGTTGTTTCCGCAGGCCGGGCTGCGAAAGCCAAAGGCATCAGGGAGCAGCTCGGCTGAGCAGCGCCGGAGCGCGGGGGAGACTTGGCACCAGCCTGTCCTTAACTGCATGACACCTGATCCGATCCAAGGCTGCTGTACGCGCTGCCGGACCGGAGCCGGAGCCGGGGCCTCGCCCGCCAGCAGCCCAGGGAACAAGAAAACATTTTCCTTAACGAAGAAAAAACACCCCACCCCATCTGCACGGACCTGCTCCCCCACACAGCGCCCGCGCCTGGCCCTGAACGGAGCGGGATAGGCACGGCATGGCACGGAATGGCACTGCAGGGCATGGCATGGCATGGCATGGCATGGCATGGCATGGCATGGCATGGCATGGCACGGCACGGCATGGCATGGCATGGCACGGAATGGCATGGCAGAGCACGGAATGGCATGGCATGGCATGGCATGGCATGGCATGGCATGGCACGGCACGGCACGGCACGGCACGGCGTGGCATGGCATGGCGTGGCATGGCATGGCATGGCATGGCATGGCATGGCATGGCATGGCACGCCATGGCCGTGGTGCAAGAGCCGGGGATCCTGGGGTCCTACCAGCACCCGGGGCGGTGCCACCACTTGATCCCGCGGCCGCCGGGTCAGGGCTCAGCTCAAGCGGATTAGTGACCCCGGGCGTGTGTGCCGGGAGCGCAGCCGCAGGTCACGGCTCAGGGCTTAATCCCTCACCTCCAGCTGTCAAAACTCCTCGGGAGCGCGGCACAGCCCCGGCGATCGCTGCCGCGGGTGTGCGTGGGGCTGGGGTCGTCCCTGAGGAAGGGTGGGCACCGCAAGACCCAGGCGGAGACCCCCGGGTCAGAACTGGCTGGGGCCCGGGTGTGGGTGGAAAACCCCGGCTCGGAGCTGCAGGAACACCAGGCTGCTGCCGGGGGCAAGGCTCACGGCATCCCTGGGGTGCTGCAGTTCCCTCACCGATATCCAGCTGGGAGGTCGCCCATGGAGGTGAGTGAGACCAGAGGGACATGGACCCCCTTGCCTTGGCCCCAGCGGAGGGTTTCTGCACCCCAAATCCCCAGTCCCACCCCTCCGCCAGCCTCCACTCCACCGAAATACCAGAGCTGCAGCATTAATAGCAGGGTTCCCTGCCAGGTGCATAGTTTGACCAGTCGAATCACACATGCCAAACCACAGGTATTTTATGAGACGTTTCCTGTTATGAAGACATTTTTGTGGGGATTCATTTTTTTTTTTCTTCTCTT
>VYXF01002739.1:113387-126022 GCA_013397295.1 Polioptila caerulea | reverse complement strand
GATCTATTAAATAACATAAATACTGCCCCCAGGGCCGTGCACCTTAAAGGAGCACTCCTGGCACAGCAGCCATGCACAGCTGCTTCCCCATTTCCACACCCAGGGAAGGGGATGGAGTGCACGTTTCAGGCAGTATTTATGTTATTTAATTTAATTTAATTTCTGTGAGCTGATGCGAGACCCCAGCCAGCCCGAGGTGTTCAGTGGAAACTCTGACAAGACACTCCCATATCCCACGCTCCCGTCTGGCACAGCCTCATGCTCCTGGCTGGATTTCAGATTTCCCCTGTGCCCTGTAATCCCCATTTTAGGGGGCATCTTCTCTGCCAGGCCCCACAGCACCGTAGGGGTCCGTGCCCACATCCCTATGGAAAACCCCCACGTGCCTTTCCATTGAGACAGCCCTGGGTTGTGCAAAATCAAGCTGATTTTTCCCAGAAATTTGTTTGGAAAAAATTTGCCTGATGCTGTCACAAGATATTTCACCATTGCTGAATCAGCTGCTTTGATTTTTCGATTTGAAATTTCTATTTTTATTTTCTTTTTTAATTTTTTTTTCTAAGTTTCCACATTGCCTTTGTCTTGGAGTCAACAGCCTCACAGGGAATTCCAGCGGCCCTATTTTCCTGGGGATTATGCCAAACCCCTCATGCCTCAGGACCCCGTGCAGAGGCAGCAGAGTCCCACAGGACAGCACTGGACAAGGTGACATGTCACCCTGAAGTCTGAGTGACATGTCCTGGGGAAGATGAGGTGCCACTCAGTGTCCCCACGTGCACCATCTCTGTCATTAACCATCATTCAACATCACTTAGCACCTACCTGCTACTGCCCAAAGCCACACTCTCATTTCCAGGTTCCAAATTTCCAGTTCAACTGAGCATCCCATTGAATTTGATTCAAAGGGCCCCAGACCACCCCCCTTGCTGGGACCCCTGCACCCACCAATGTGTTCATCTCCAAATGTGCTCTTCTCCTCCCAATGTGACACCGTCAGGCAGCTCTGCCCTGCCCAGGGCACACAGAGCAACCAGACCTGGACAGGGCAGCCCAGAGGGAAATGGTATGGATTTCATGTGTCCCAGATCATCCCAGAGGAAAAAACACTTCTGGACCTAGGATGGAGAAAGGAGCAGCTGGGACAGTGCCAGGAACTGGCTAAGAAAGGCCCAGAGGAGCCAGTGACCTTCATGGCTCCAGAGCATCTGCCTTGGGCGTCGCTGTTACCGTTGGGCCTTTGCCAAGCAAAACTGGGGACTTGGAGCTCCAGCACCAGTGGAAAGCAGTGCAGAATATATGGAATATTTTCTCAGCAGGACTCATTTGTTTCTGTTAGAGACACTGACCCTGGATGGACACACAGCCAGCAGTGCTCAGGGTTGTCCTCATGTCCCTGCAGTGTCCCAGGGGACTGAGAATGGGACGGAGTCTGGTCCCTCAGGGTCAGTCCCCGGTTTTACACCCCTGTGCTCTCACCTGGCACATTCAAATGCTCCCATGCTGAAGCACTGGGGCGCAACACCGGACACTGAACCCGGGGACAGGGAGACACTTATTACAAAACCTTTTGTTTAGGCTTCGAGCTGGGAAAGCACTCAGCCCACTCCGAGTTCTCCTCCGGGCTGTGTCATGTGGGGACCTCCCTCGGTCTCCACTCGGGACACACTGCCCAGAGGGTCTCCTCCTGCCAGTGGCACGCTGCTGAGCCCAGCCAGGAGCCCCTCCCTTGGCAAGGGGGCACCCCTTGTTTGGGCACAGGTGCCAGGAGGCTGCCGAGGTGCTCAGGAGGGGGCTGGCACAGTTACAGCACCCAGGGGACCCCAACTGTAATGCCAATCATTTCCCCACTTTGGAAGCAGAATCAGATCATGGGAAGAGACCCAGACCTGAGAATAGATCCAAACCCGGGGATCAAACCTGATCCAGGGGTCAGACCCAACCTGGGGCATGTTGTTGCCTTTTAGGAAGTGGTGGGAGAGTGGCAGCCCCAGTTTGGGCAGGCGTTGGGCATCTGCTGCAGGTGCCACACTGCCACACTGGCCTGGCAATGAAACATGGGGAGAAAATTAAATTGACTTATTCAACGCATTTTTCTAGAGGACAATTATAAAAACCCCGCAAAAAAGCAGAAGAGAAAAGATGTCCAAGGAACCCTTCAGTCTTCAGCCTGGAGTTGGTGCAGGAAGAGGGCAGGGAAAAGCTCTGGAGGCAGGGATGGCAGGACGCAATGCCTGGGAAGGGTGAGGTGGCAGCCCCCTCCTCAAATGGCTGCAGAACCCACCTGGGACAGGCAGCACCAGCCTCACCCCTGCTAGAGAAATAACCGGGATAAAGCAGAGCTGGCTGCGATTGCAGGGGCGTCTCAGGGAGACGCGGGGTTCCCCAGGATCCCACCCCATCCCAGCTGCCCTGCCAGGGCTCAGCCAGTGCCCGGCACGCCCACGGCGTGGCCGGCTCCTGGGAGCCTTCCTGAGCAAGCCCTCGGACATTTTCCACCGCTTTTACAGCAAGAGCATTAAAATGCTGTTTTCCGAAGGCTCGGCACGTTGAAATGTCAGACCCTGGCTGGAATGTGGCGGGGGCGCGGCGGGAGGAGGGCTATGGTCACGGCTGGGGGCCACGAACCCCCCGATCCGTGCTGGCCTTTGGCCCCAAGGGAGGCACCGGGGTCTGCGGCCGCCTCCATCCCCCGGCGCACTGCGGGCAGCGGGGAGCGGAGGCGGCTGGGTCGGGAGCCCTGGACGGGGTCCTGCCCCTGCGCTTGGCTCCCGGCACTGTCTCCTGCCCACTGCCGGGCTCCTTTTGTTGGGAAGTTACGGCTGCCCCTTCCCACGGCCCCCGCTGGGCTCTGCCAGGGCCAGGCCATGGCCCTGATGAGCCAATGGAAAGGAAATTCATGGATTTGTTGTGCAAGGCCAGTGTCCCACGGCCTCCGGCCGCTCCTGCCCGTAGCAGCCCAGGAGCGCCGGCACGGTGCGCGGCCGGGCATGCGGGAGGTGAAGGGGTAAGGCCAGCGCTCTCTCCGGGTCCTTCAGCAACCGGAGATGGCCAAGGGGCCACTTGGCAGCAGCCAATGTCCCCCCTGTGCGGTGCCAGCACACACCGTGCCCCAGGGATGCTCCTGCACCCAGCCCCTGTGGCAAACTCATCTCCGGGCACGGCTGGTGCCTGTCTGCTGCCCACTTCGGGACATCCCTGCTCCCGGCGGGGAACACCCCGTTAGGAGGTTGGTGGGAGCAGGGATACATCCCAGCTGGCCAGGGCAGTGTGTCCCAGCACTTCAGGAGTGGTGGGTGCAAGTGGGGCTGGGGAGGGGACACAGGGGCTGCTGTGCAGGAGCGGCCAGGACGGGTCGGGAAGCGGGGAGAGCCCCGGGTGTCTCCCGAGCACGGCAGCCACATGCCCGGTGTCCGGGCGGTGGGGCTAATTCAGGAGCTTTCAGCACCACCCAGAGAGGTGTCCGACGCTTTTATTTATTAACCCACAGGCTCTTGCGCAACTCCTCTCACATGCAGGAAAAAGCCCATCGGAGCCAAGACAAACAGAGCCAGCAGCATCCCGGCGCAGGGAGGGGCAGCGCCGAGCGGGCCCAGGATGCTCCGGCTGGACTGCCCGGCCCTGGTGGCCAGAGATGGCCATGCCCTGGCACCGCGGCCCCGGGGCCAGGCTCCAACAGGACTGGCTGCCATGGCATCCACGCAGATGCACTTTGCGTGCTGTGCAGGGGCTTTAGGAGCAGGTGGGGGAAATGGCCAGTGGGATCCCAAATGCTGCCCCCAGTGCAGGGGATGCAGCCAGAGAGGGATGTGAATTCCCACAGCTCTCATCAAGCATGAGGGTGAGGTCCAGCCCTGCTCAAGAGGCCCAAAGGGCTGCCCCTGGGTGGATTGCCCCAGCACTGGCTCCAGCCCCCAGCAGCGTGGCAACAACTGGGTTATTGTCAGTGTGTGCCAGGGACATGAGTGTGACAGAGAATTCAACAAACTCAGTGGTTTCTGCTGGTCTCAGCCCAGGCTAATCCCATAAAATGCCCCGTCAGCACAGCCAGCAAGGAGGGATAGCAGCTCCTGCCCCCTCATCTCCCCCAGGCTCCAGCCAGGGGCAAAGCAGTGCCATGGCCCCAGAGCTCCGAGTGGGCCCAAGGTGGCTGCAGACAAAGGCGCTGCAAGCGCCAGCTCCAGCTCCAGCTGCTCTGGGGACTCGGCTAATGGGGTCCATTTGCTGGGTAGTTCTTGGAATAACAAATTGTATCATCCAAAAAAGCAAAACCACAAAAGGGGATCGGCTTGCAGCTCAGCTCACAAAAGCCCCTTGTCTGGAGGCCCCCTGCGCCCCCCAATCTCCCAGAGAAAACTCAATTTAACCAAAATAAACAGCACACCCAGCCCTGTGCTCTCACGCTCCATGGCAAACTGGATCTACCCGACCCTGAGGCTGGCAAACGCCATCAGGAGGGCACCTGGCTGTGCCACGCAGTGCTGGAGCTGCTGACCACTCCTCTGGGGTGCCATCCAGCCAAAACTGAGCTTGGAGGGCTCTGGCCATGGTGCAGACCCCAGTGCTGTTCCATCTGCCAGTCCGTCCCAGTTGGCAGTGAACACACAGAGGGAAAGGGCAGGACTCGTGCAGGAACAGGGAAGACGAAGCCGTGGATTTCCCGGCAGCAGGATGAAAGATGAGGGTTGACACCTGCTACACCCTCTAATCCCCCTGTGCCCACCCCTGCCAGCTTCCTGGCAGGCTGGAGCCCACTGACCTAGTGGGAGTCAAGCATGGCAGGGATGATCCCAGCCTGCAATGGGACCAGCTGGATGAATCCATTGGCTCCCTCTGGTTTCTAACTCCCACAGGGATGTCCCAGGTCTCCTCTCCTTGCCCCAGGGTCATCCAAGGTCACGAGCTCCTGTTTGCATCCTAAGAGGACACGGTGGCTGATATGCTCACCTGGGTCCTGTCCTCGGAGGCTGCAAGATGGAGAAGGTTGAAGGGAGGGGAGTTACAATCCTTCAGGTCTCCAGAATTATGGGATTTTTGAGCTATTTCTCCAGTTGGGATTGGACCCCAGGGACTAAACCCCACCCCAAGCCAAGAGCCCTCCAGCAGCAGCCCTCCAGAGGTCCTGCCTTTGGGGGTGGCCCTGCCAAACCCCAGCAGTAGTGAGTAGAGGTTTGCTGCTCCCATGGCTCTGGTCTTCGCACCTTCTTGTGCAGGGCAGAAGCACCAGCTCCCAACCCTTGTCCCCACACTGCTTCAGCCCCCAGCCCCGGTCAGATGTCCCCAGCCCCAAAAATCACTTGATTTACTGGCAATCTGAGCAGTTTTGGACCAGGTTCCACCCCTGGACCAGCTGCTACCAACCAGGGGACTCAAGCAGAGGGTCTGTGATGCCCCATCCCACAGGTGCAGGGACAGCACCGGGCACTGGGATGGGAATGGCCATGGCCACAGCCACAACCTTCACAGAACTTTGGGCGCAAACACCCCTGGACCCCCACATCCCCTGGGAGCGCAGGACGGGACGGGACTGCTGGAGAACCAGGCCTGGCTGTTTCCCAGACGGTCACTCCAGCATCTCTTCCCAGCCGGATGCCCCCAGGAAGCCGAGGCCGGCGCAGCTCCAGACCGTGGGCGACCCCGCCGTCACGGCCCATCTGCCGCGGGTAATTCGCCGCCTGCCCGGCAGCGCTCTGGCTGCATTCCTGCCCTAAGTACCGCGGATTTGCTGTGCTTTATGAAAAACGAGAAGAATGTTTTAAATGAAATTAATTCTGACGAACCCAAGATTTCATAAAAGCACTGCCTGGGCATGGTTTGGCACAGGCCTGCTCTTGTTCGCTCTAGTGCCTCCCTGGGGGGAGGAAAATACCAGGCTTGGCATAAAATAATTACAGACTCCTTGTACAGCTCAATTTATGGCTGCTCGAGGAGCGCTGGGGTCTTGTCCTGGCCCGTAGCTGATGGTTGGCAGTGACAGCACGTGTGGTCTTTAACGAATGGCCATGGGAGGAGTAATGGAAAAGACCATCAGCACCAACCATGCTGGGCTGTCGGAGCAGTGCAGGACACCTGAGTGTCCCACACCAGGCCTTGAGGGGTCATCTCATCCTGCCACGTGAGCTGGCACTTCCTGGCACGGCGCAGTGTTGGCACGGGCAGGGTCTGTCCGTGGTGCAGACGTGTCCGTGCCGGCGGTGGGAATGAGCAAAAGGAGGATCGGGAAGCGGGCACGGAGCCACCGGTGCTCGGCACGGCCCCACCAGCTTCCTTCGGATGCAGACAGGGGAACTGCTGCGGCCCTGCCCGCCTCTCCCTTTCATCTTGACTTTAAAAAGCCACTAAATTAAAACCATAAAGGCACCCAAGCCCTGAAGCGACTCTGCTGTCCCACTGGCCCCCGCGCCAGGGGATGCTCGGCAGGACGCGGCACTCGCGCGCAGCAGGAGCAGCTCGCAGGGCCCTGACCTTGTTATTTATGTAACACAAAGCTCTTTTCCTCTGCTCATGCACTGCCATGAGCCAGATGCTGAGACCCCCACAACGTGACCCTCAGGGGTCTGTGGGCTCATGGCAATCCTGGGCTTTGGGGTCCTCGAGCCGCTGTGAGGGGCAGGGGGTTGGCCCGGCTCCAGCTGTGGGACAGGCTCCCAGGGATGTGATAGAGTCAGAATCCCTGGAAGCACTCAAAAACCAGACGTGGCTCTTCACAGCACAGCGTAGTGGGCATGGGGTGTTTGGTTGAAGGTTGGATTTGATGGTCTCGAAGGACTTTTCCAACCTTAATGATTCTGTGTGCCTGCAATGCCTGGGCATGGGCCTGGTCTGGGGTCTGCCCTTGACCTAAGCTGCCCACCCTGGGGCTGTGGGCTCTGCCTTCCAGGGTTATCACTCATCCCTACAGGGCTCAAAGAGTCTGAAATTAAAGGCAAAGCAAGGACAAAGGTATCGCCACTGTAATCCAAACCCAGGCCCAGGTCAGGATCTGCCTGTGGGTTGTGAGTGCCAGACTGGCAATATCAGGAAATATGAAGAAATAGCAATAAAAGTCGTCTTGTTCTTGTCCGCTGGCTCACAGCACATGAAGCAGTGAGAAATACCTTTCTGCAGTCGTTGACAATGCGTGTTTGAGGCTGGAAATATGCTTCTCTGGCAAGAGCCCACATTATTAACCCTGGTGGGCACCAGCAGCTCACCCTGAGTCCAGAGCAGGGCTTCAGGGAGGGCAGTGGAACTTCCCAGCCTGCCTGGGCACAGCAGCTTGGGAGATGCTGCTCCGGCTGCTGATACAGAGCAGGATGTGAGGGTGATAAGTGTTGAGTGCTGAAATGAAAGCTACAGTGAGAGCAAAGGACCTGCTGCAGCTCTGTGCCGTGCCAAGCCTCCCGCCGCCTTATCGGTGCTTCCCTGAGAACGATGGCTGTGTTGTCCTGACATTAAATATTCTCCTTGTGGTGATCCATATCTCCTCCATTTCAGTCGCAGCACCCGAACGCTCCAGCTCTGATGCACACCCTGGATTCACACTCCCGGCCCTGGAGAGAAGCCAAAATCTCCAAAGGAAAAATGCAGCCAGAGCTTCCAAGTTTTGTGGTGAAACCACATGATTTTGATGGGAAGCCATAAATCAGTCCCAGGCTCTCTCAGCCTCTGGTAACTTCTTAAAACAAACCTGGGCTGAGTTCTGGGTCTTGTAATGAAATCTGAAAGCAGGTGAATTGGCCACAGGGTTGGTGCATCACCACGAGTGAGTGCACGGAGCAGCCTCGGCTGCTCTGGACAGCCCCGACTCTTGTCTGAGTGGGTTCAACCATCCCACAGTGATGGGGCACGACCAAAGCATCTTCCACCTTCTGTGCTATCCAAGGACAGAAGGGGCCTGAGTGCTGCCCAATCCCTGCAGCACTGCAGAGACATTCCCAGCCCTGGGGCCACGGACACCACACTGACAGGGAACACCCCAGCAATGAGGTGAGCAGGACCTGCTGCTCTGCCCTGCCAGGAAAATGAGCATGGGGAAAGGGGCAAATCATCATTTGGCTGCAGGGATGGGAGCAGTTCCCTGAGGTGGTCTGGCCTCAAGGCCTTAGGTTTCGGCACAAAACAAAGTGAACGCTCTTATTTGGCTAATGTGCCTCCAAAGAAAGGCTCTATCCTTGTTTGCTCCCACTGCTGCATTGTCTGTGGATAAAGACAGGGATAGTTCTCATCTGATATGGCAATATCATCTCGCCCATCTGGACAGGGCTCTTTACAAGACCCTGCTTTAGAATTTAGATCCCTGGGAACTTGGAAGGCAGCAGTGAAACAAAACCCTCCACCAGAACAATAAAGAGGCTCTCAGCGACAGCCAGAGCTCTGTGGGGCAGGCACAGGAGCGCTGCGAGGTCCCAGGGGTCCAGCACTGCCAGGCTGCTCCGGTGTGCAGCAGGTTTGCAGAAATCTGCTGGTTTGGGGAAATTTCTGGGGAAGGCAGAATTTGGGCTGGGAGTCCTGCAAGAAATAAGGACTCAGGTCTTTGGTGCAAAAGAGCATCAAGCTGGACAAGGCATTGCATTGGCCACTGCATCCACAGGCAGTGGACGCTGAAGTCGTTGTCCTCCTCTCTGACTGCTCCCTGCCAAGCCCTGTCCTGGATGGAGGCTCCTGGAAGAGCCTCTGAGGACAAACATCTCCAGATGGGCCAGCAGGGCTCAGCCCCAGGGAAGGTCACAGAGACCCAGACCTGGCTGCTCTGCAGATTTTGGCTGCAGTTGCTCCGTGAACTCGGCTGACACTGGGGCCAGAGGCCGTGGGATCACTCTACGGCCGCTGGGCTGAGGGGACAGCAGACACCCTCGCACTGCCATTTTTGGCTCCTTTTTAATCTCATCCCATTTTTGGTGGGACCCATCTCCCACCTGCAGCCCCCAGCCAAGCTCGGGAGCGCTGCAGGGAGGCAGCAGCCAACAGGAGCCGTGGGGTCCCTGCTCCTGGGATGCCCCTGTGAGGACACGGGAGAACAGGGCAGGACTTGGATTTGGTGAAGAGCCCAGTTCCTGCCGCTCTTTGGGGCAGACAAGCAATGCCCAGGGGTGAGCCAGGCTTTTGGGGAGTGGAGAATCACATCCCATCCCACCAGCCACGCCAGCCCCTGCGCCCCCCCGGCCCCGTGCAGATGTTTCCCGGAGCGCTGCCATCCCTCCAGCCCTTCCCGGCCGGGATGGATCCCATCGCTTTGAAGTCTGCAGCCGATGCGCAGGGTTATGCAGGCAGAGCAGACAGCCCTGGGGAAGAGCCAGGCAGCCAGGGATGTGACTCAGGAACGGCTCCGGTGACAGGGGGAAAAGGAAAAGCGGTTTATTATGTCTGTGCTGGCGTCCAAGTCGCCAACGCAGGGAAGCAACGTGCAGCTGAGCCCTGAGCAGGAAGGGAGAGCGGGGGGTCCGGGGGTGTGGGGTGTCACCCCTGCCTCACCAGCCACCCTGAGGATCCCAATCCCTCTGGATTTCTGCAGGACACAGCCAGGTTACATCAGCAACCTGCCCTGCTCCCCAAATGTCCAGCACAGGGAATTCCTGAGTGCAAAAGAGGGAATGGGCATGTGTCAATTATCCCCACCCCCTGCCATGGTTAAGGCAGTTAATTAACCTCTCTAATCAGCTGTGACAAAGTGCATGGGGGAACCACGAGGCTCAGAGGCCAACATGTGCCCAACAGAGTCGATGGCCTGCACCCTCTCCCAGAGGGAAACAAGTGGAATTAAGAAACTGAGGGAAGACAAATGCAATTTGGTGTCTTTTTGTTCCCCCCTCTTCTGAACTGTGAGATTTTATTGTCACAGATATTTTCTTTAGTGCAGAGGAGTGGAAACTCTGCTCCTTCCTGGGCTGTGGACAAGATGAAATAGGAGAGAATGACAGAGGGGTGTGTGGGGACAGACGGGACCAGCCCCATGCCTTCCCCACCGGGTTAATGCTTTTTGCAGGTGCCACTGCCCAAACCCACTTGATCTGCCGTTGTCACAGAGTGTGAGGACAAAATCTCCTTCCGGACCCATGGAGGAGATTTTGTCCCTCACATCACAGATCCAGAGAGCAGACAGAGCATTAAAACCAGGTGGTTTCATCTCCCTCTTCCCGGGAGAGGCTGCACCGCCCGCCAGCAGCCGAGCACTTGGATGAACCATGCAGCGCCGGCGTCCCCGTGATGGATCAGTACTGAAAACAACACCCTGCTAATCTGCCTCCCCAGCAGCCATAAAACTGTCTTCCCAGTTCCTTCAGAGAGGATTTACGGTGGTTCAAAGCATCCTGGAGTGGCTGGCAGACACAAGAGCTCCCTGCGGGTGCTGCCCCCACACCTGGGGCACCTTATGGCATGGGGGTGATGCCCCCGTATCTTGGCCCACAGCCACTTCACTTGATTTCCCCCAAGCTAACGCTCCTCAACACGGACTTGGCAGCCCTCCAGAGCAGGTCAGTGACCCCAGGGTCATGCCTGACCCCAGGAGCCACTCACCAGGGGCCCAGCACCCCCCAAAAAGGCCCAAAAATGCCCCTGTCTGGGCTGTTCCTGTGCCCTGTGCTGAGGGCAAACAGGGCAGGCTCTGCCCCGATGGGGACAGCTGGTCACAGCCTTGGTGACCATGAGGTGGCTGTTCACAAGCCCTGGGCCTTTCTGGGTGTGTGACCCCGGGGGTCTGAGCTGTGACCCCCTGGGCACTGCCCACGCTGGGCCCCTCTGGCACCAGCAAATCTTCCAGCACTGGGCACAGGGAATGGGAGCGCTGCCCCTATGCTCCCCCTGCTCCATATCCAAGTGGGAAACCGAAAACCCAACGCAAGGCGAGCTGTGCTGAGCCCCTGCCAAGAGCCACGGACAGAAATATCCTTGATTTCACCAAGGTGTGAATAACTTTTGACACTTCTAGGGCTTATTGCCTTAAAAAAATACCCCCGCAGTCCCCATTCACACTCGGCAGGACTGTGTTTCATATGAATGGAATATATGAATCACTGCAAAGAATTTAAATGCTTCCCTGTACAAAGAAATGCTCCCTCCCCTCCTCTGTGGCCGGGCTCTGCACAGCCTAAAACAAAGGCATGGCAGGAGACGGGACAAATCCTGATCACCAAACCACTGCCTCCTTGGACAAGGGCAGCCTGGCCTTATTTTGGCCCAGTGCAGTGGGGCAGAACTTCCATCACTTATTTCAATCCACAACCAACTGCCCTGGCCACAGCACTCGAGGTTTCTGAAATCCCAATGAGCCCCTGACAGCTGCTGGATTCACATCTCTGTGTGCTGTTCGCGTTTTCGGCTCTGCCCCTGCTGCTAAACCCCAGTCTTCAGATTGGAACAGGCAAAGAAAATCTCTTTATTGCCATTCCTCTGCCCAGTCTGGGATCTGGGACAATCCTCCGCCCCACTGCTGGGAGTTGGGGTCAGCTGGGCTGACGGAAACCAGGCGAGTCTTCCTGCAAGAACCTCTCCCATTTTTTAGCAGCTTGAGTTTTGCTGCTTCTTTTCCCTTTGGACAACAGGGCAAGGAGGAAAAAATGTAACTGGAAGCCTGGTGCAGCCCTGCTGCGTTTCCAGCTGTGATGTTTCCCCTGGCATCGCTGCCTCGGCTCCACACACGCGTTTGTGTCCAGAGTCCCAGTGGTGTGAGGAGAGCCAAGTTGGGGCTTCAGGCACCTGGATTACACTGATCCCTAAAAGGGCAGGGACAGGACAGCCCCTGTGCCCCACCACGGCACTGCCCCTGCCCAAGGGGCTCTCAGCCACCAGCCCTGCTGCCAGGTCTGTGTCCTAAATTTGTAGGATCCGGCTCTGAAAGGAGCAGCTTTGTTTCCCAGTATCCCTCGCAGACGGATCAAAACTGCATTTTTACAGAAGCAATAAAAATCCCAGGAATTCACCGGCCTTATGATTTATTAAACATGTTCCTTATAGCAAAGCTGTCCATAGATGAGAAATATCTCCGGTAGGTTATTGCCTGGCCTGGGGCTACCATACAGGGGGGATCTTTCCTGGCTTATTGGGAATGTTCAAAGCTGGAGAACCTGGTAGCTCAGGAGCCAATTAACAGCAACACTCTTAAAAAAACAAGCACCTTGTGTTTCCCAAGGTTTTTGTGGAAGGCACCACAGTGCCAGTACCCGGGAATGGTGCCGGTACCCGGGTGCAGATTTTGGGAGCTGCAGCAGGGGACAAGACTCCAGGCAGGGCTGGAGCAGTGAGTGCCAGCAGTGGCTGTCCCAAAGGTCACAGAACATTCCCCAAAACACTTTTGTTCTCACAAACGCATTTCCTAACAGCAGAAAGAAAGGGCTGAGCTCTGGGAGATGGCAGAGGCTCTGGGGAGGATTCCCTGGGAACGGGACGTGACCGAGGTGGGTCAGAGGAGGGAGAATGGATGAGAAAAGGTAAAGTAGAGGAAAGCGGGCTCAGACCTGCCCGAGGAGGGATGGCTGGAGCGTCCTGCGGTGTTCCTCGGGGAAAAGGCACCAGAACAGCGGGACTCGTGACTGGGAAATCCACGGGATCAACTCCCGCCCGAGCCCGGCTCAACCCGCGGGATGCGCAGGCGAGCGGGACCAGGAGCGGGACCGGGAGCGGCGGAGCCCTGACCCCATCCCGGCGGAGCGGCGCGGACC
>VYXF01002739.1:96211-107562 GCA_013397295.1 Polioptila caerulea | reverse complement strand
GACACCTCTGTGCCCCTCTGACATCCCTGTGCCCCCCTCTGACACCTCTGTGCCCCCTGAGACACCTCTGTGCCCTCTCTGACACCTCTGTGCCCTCTGTGACACCCCTGTGCCCCCTCTGACATCCCTGTGCCCCCTGTGACACCTCTGTGTCCCCTCTGACACCCTTGTGTCCTGTCTGACACCCCTGTGCCCTCTCTGACACCTCTGTGCCCCCTGTGACACCTCTGTGCCCTCTCTTCCTCCCCTGTGCCCTCTCCATTGCCCTGGAGGGCATAAGGGCTGAGCTAATGATGAGTTACCAGGGCTGCCACCTCTCAGGGAGCTGCTGTTCAGGACCACGCTGTCACAGTGCTGCAGGGACACAGCCTGCCATGGTTTTCATCACAGGCTGCAGGGATCTCTGTTTCACGGGTGACAGTGGAGCCCCAGTGTGTCCAGTACAGCACCAGTGCCCAAGCCATTCCCCAGCCATGGCTGTCACCAGGACGCTCCCAGGCACAGCAGTGAGGTGACAGCAGCACAGCATAACCCAGCCAAAGCTGTCACAATCTCACAGCTTTTGTGCCCCATGTTGGATGCTGGGACAAGTCTCCCCATCTGAGCTTCAAAGGGGCTGGGAAGGCCCAGGAGGGAGGTGGGGATGGATGAGGCTGAGTTGTTCCCTAGGCCAGGTGTGGGTGTCATTTGCTTCTTCATCCCCCAGGGATGGGGACACCTGGAATGCCCCCTCCTGTGAGCAGGAGCCCTGGGGTGCAGCAGGGTCTGGCTCAGAGATCTGACCCCTCTATTATCTGCTTTTGAGTGCTAGGTACGGACAAAGAACCCAACACCATTTCACCAGGGTCATTCCTGGGATCCCAGGGATCTTGCAGCAGTGCAGGGGCAGCCCAGGCATCATCACTCCCAGAATGTGGCAGCAGCATGTGGAGGGCTCCAGGGCTGTGCAGGCAACACCCCTCCTGCTGTCAGGTTATAGACTCGAGTCCTCAAAAATGCAAAAAATGCACCGGGAATCAAGGTTGGCCTGAAGAGTTTTGATCTTTCCGCAATTGCTGCAGTATTGCTGTAAGTGCATCCAGATGGCTCAGACCACACAGACACAGTGCCCACCGCCACCGTCACCTTCAGCCACCCCGTCCCACCCCTCCTGCCCTGTTTGGTCACCTCAGGGGCCGGTGGGACGTGCCAGGGGCAGGGGGCAGTGCTTGGGGACACGGCAGGAGGGGCTGTGTGTCGTTAGGGGCAGCCTGAGGGGTGGCAGTGGGGTGATCTGTCCCCTGGGGCTGGTGGCTCGTCATGTGGCTCCCAGGGTGGCAGGGCCATTGCCCCAGCTCGTACCTGGGGTGAGGGATGTGCCCCCCGGTTGTTTTGCTAAATGTACCGGAGACCTGAGCACCCTGCAGCCAAAGTTCAGAGCAGCTGCTGAGAGGAGATGCTGAACTGTGTCTCAGAACCACTGGCTTTATCCCCTTGGCTCCAGCACTATCCCTGCACGGCCCTGATGGGCTCCTCAGTGTGTCAGGTCCCTGCCAGGCTCTGTGACTTCATTTTTTCATGAGCATTGCTGTTGCCAAAACATCCAAGACGAGGGAAGATGGTCGTGGTTTACAGCAGGTGAGTGTTGTGCCTAAAGGAAGCTGGGGCAGGGCAGATCTGTGCTTATTTTGATGCTTTTACTGCATCTCAGAGCTGAGGAGGGAGGGATGGAGGGGTGGAAGGGTAGATGAAGGCTGGCAGATACCCTGGCCTCGAGCTGTTCCCCAGAGATGCCTGGTCCCAGCTCAGTGCATCTGTTCTGACCCCACTGAGGGCACTGCTGCCTGTCCTCCTCTTCCTGCTCCCCAAGACCTGATGAGCAGGTGATGCTAAATCAGACAGAGGCTCTTTTTGACCCACCAATCACATTTCTCATGCTCAGACCCACAGTGGAACAGGGCTGGCGAGACAGTGCAGGTGCTTGGAGTCGGCCAGGGGTGCTGGAGTGGGCAGAGGGGCCTAGGCAGGGCTGGGGGTCCCTGCTGCCCATGTAGGGGCCTCCAGAGCATCCAGTGCTGACTCCTGGTCTCATGCCTTGCAGGAGTGGGAATGTGTTTACCCAGAACTTGCTCCTCAGAGAACAAACCCATGATGGCTTTTGTCAAAAAGCAAGAGCATTTCTAAGGAGTTCAGAGTTTCCTCTCCTGAAAGCCAGTTCCTGGGAATGAAAACGTGTTTTGACCAAAAATTGACGCCCATTCTGTGTGGTTTAGCTGAGAATAGGAGATACAGTGTCAGCAGAGAGAGTGCCTCGCCCTACTCTGGTCCTCCCCACTGAGGACACCAGGTCCCCCCATGCAGGGGACAGGGGGTTGCACCCCAGCTGGAATCACCCCAATCCCAGCCCAGCTGCCGATTTGGGCCTCATGTGGTACCTGGTGGGGATGCTCCCAGCATCCAGCATGTTCCTCTCCCATCGCCTCCCATCACCTGGAGCCAGGTCCTGTCCCATCCCTCATGGCCCCCTCACCCCTGGTCTCAGCCGAGCGCCCGCAGGCCGGTGGCTGTGCTCCCCCTCCCCTGCACTGCCCACCAAACCGAGGAAGTCGCAACCGCAGAGCTCTTGAAAGCATTTTTTTGGTGGAGACCACCGGTACTGAGAGATTAAAATTGCTGTTGTTTCTTCCATTACTCAGCTTTCCTGAATTATGGGGTGTAATACTCAGGGAGTGGGAATAATTAGGGGAGAACAATGGCAGGCTTGAAGGCTTAACTACGCCTGTGTGGTACTGCCGGCCAGGCCAGCCTGCTGTCACATTTCTCTAGGCCTCCATTTTCCACAGCCCGTGCCAAGCCCTTTCCACCACGGTACCCGCTCCGGCTTCCTCATTCCTGGGGCTCCGCTCCCTGGCCCGGCTGTCCCGGTTAACGCTCGGTTCCCCGGTTCCTGGCGGGCCAGCACCCACAGCACGGTGCCCTGTGCCCTGCCCGGTGGGATTTGGGAGCCTGGGGATGCAGGAGTGTGGGACAGAGGGATGCTGAACCCTGGGTAAAAGGATGCAGGAGTGGGGGAGGCTGGGGGGATGCGGGAGGCCAGGGCAGCCCCGTTGCCTTTCTGTCCCCTCCAGGCTCCTCAGCACGAGGCAAGCAGAGGTCTCACCAGGTCGTTTCGGCGTTCCATGCTCGAGGAAGCCGCTGGATTTCTCCCCTTGGCAGGGAACACCCTCCAGCTCCTCGGTGGCATCTTGCTCAAGAGCCTTCCCAGCAATGGCTCGGCGCTGTGGGGCCCGGGGAGCAGTGACAGCCCTGGCCGAGAGCTTGGGCAAGAGGCCACAGCGCTGGCCCCAGCCCCGGGCAGTCGCTGGCTCCAGCCGGGGCACGCGGGCAGCTGTGGGGGGCTCTGTGCCTGCCATGGGACAGGGACAAGGAGCCACAGCCCAGGGCACAGCCAGCCTAGTGCCTGGCAACTTCTCCCTCAGCTCTTGGATGTCAGCGCTAGCACTAATTAAAATAAAATCAATATTTTTTTGGTGTAAAAAGAGACATTGTTCTGGCCAGCACTTTCCCCGAGTCAGCTCCTGTGTCTGTGTGACAGGCAGGGAGAAGCCAACGGGATCCTGGGGTCACAAGGAATGTCTGGGGCTTCGCTTCATTCAGGGAGGGGATTGGTTTTAAATTTTCAAATTGTTTTTTTCATTTCTCTGTTAACTGAACTGTTTGGAAGCCTTGGCTGCAGCCATTCCTGGTCATCCAGGCATCTGGTTCAGTCCTGCTTGTGGTGAGCCACTTGCCATGGCAGGGATGGGATGGAGTTGGAGATGAGATCAGGGCTGGGGGACTGGATGGGGTCAGGGACAGCCTGGCTTATTAGGTCTACACTTTAATTGTTTTCTGGGCAGCGTGCTCCCCTTGAACTTATCAGAAACCCGCTCTGCTTCCAGAATTCCTGGTCTCTCAGGAGCTCCCATTTTCTCTCACAACCAGCCTCAAGACTTTGTTTTTCTGCTGAAAAACAGCCTGAGTGGAATCATATTTTAGTCACTGGACACTTCAAGGAAAATTCCCACAGCTACCAGTTGGGACTGTGGCTAGGACGGGAATTCACTGATGCCTGAAGTCTGTCACCTCCCAACCTTGTAACCAGTGCTCCTGAGTGACACCCTTGGAGCTCTCCTGGGCTGCAGAGGCTGCTCCAGGATGTCCCTCAGAGCAGAATTCCTTTGGAGCTCATCCTGTCTGTGACACCCAGAGGACCAATGATGGTGATGACGGAGCTTGGGCTGATACCCCCCACCCCACGGGGCTCTACCCTTCACCACTGAGAAGATGCATCAATGTGAGTATTTTGCTGAACTCGAGGGGAATTTCTCACAGGTCTTTGTGCAGGCTCTTTACGTCCGTGTGTGCACGTTATGGATGTCACCACCTTAGGTTTACAATTCACTTTGAGTGGTGGTTATAGAAAATCCCATTTGAGTCATTTTGTTTGAGTTATTCAATTGATCAAGTGCTGCTATGGCTGTGTTAATGAGGTATTGTTATGATTGAGAGTTGGTAAATCCTTTAGACTTAATCCACTGATCCAATCTGAGGCTAAATTTAGTAAGGGGATCCTCTCTGTGCCTGGTGACTCAGCTTGGGAGTGTCCCTTACCCCCTTGCATTCCTGACTTTTTCCTCCCTTCCTTTTTCTCTCCCCATTTCCACTTAAATCATTGTAGATTGTTTTAAATCCTATTTTTCTTGGTGTGATTTATCTACACTATAAGAAATACAATGAGAAAATTATATCAAACCTGATTTTGCCAGCAATTCAGCCCCAAACCCCTCATTTACCACAGGCTCAAGGAGAGACCATTCCAGAGGCTCCCTTACTTGGAAGCCACAATTAAAACTATTTTTAAAGGAAACAAACATTTTTCATCGAAATTCCTGCTTGTTTCTGGCTCTCGTTGTGGGCCAAGGCTGCTCAGCATCAGTAGCTTCCCGAATTGCCTCTGGGCGAACCCACCATGCTGGGCTCTCAGAGTCCTGGCTGCAGCTGGGAAAATGGAAATTTTCCTGTGGAAATTCGGGAAGCAGCATGCCCTGGGGTTCCCGGGGTCCAGTGAGCTCGGTGTTTATGGTGCAAAGCCAGTGCCTGAGCTGTTCCCATCCCACGGGCACTCCAGCACAGTTTGGGGTGGATCCCGGCCCCACGGTGTCCCTGTGCCATATCCTGCCCCACTGGCAGCTGAGGGCAGCTTCCAGAGGGGAATGGAGGTGCTGCTGCTGGGACAGTGGTGCTGTGGCTTGAATTATTGGGGTTTGGGCATGTGGGGTAGAATGAGGTATGGGGGACTGGACTGTCCCACGAGGGGACAGCACCGATGTCCTCACTGGGTCATGCCATGGGGCTGGGAATGGTGGCGTGGCCGATGCTACCCTCCTTCCCTGCGGCTGGATCATCCCTTCCCATTGCAGCTGGTGCCAGCTGCCACCGCTCAAATGGCCACCCAGAGGAACAAAGCACCAGGGAGAGCCGGCAGTACGGACCTGGCCAGGGGCAGGAGGTCAGAGATGAGTCGTGTCCCTGCCGCAGCCACTCGTCATCCCTGCACGTGCTTCTGGTGGCCTGTCTGTGCCGGAACAAGGACGATTCTCCCCGCATTTCCCTTCGCCCAGCACTCAGCAGCCGCCTCCGGCGCAGCGCTGGCTCGCACAGGGCTGGATCCGCTCGGCAGCCGGGCAGAGCGTGGGAGGAGGGTGCTGATCCCGCTTAGGAAACACAAAACAATAAAAGAGGAACAATGGAGCTTCCTTCCTGTCACCCCAAATACCAAACCAGAATGTGGCTGAGCTCCGAGCAGCGCTGCCGGGGCTGTTCCTGTGTCCCCTGACCCGAGGGAGGAACTGCAGACACCTCCTCCTCTTCCTCACCCTGGCAAGGGATGCTGCAGGAGGGCGGGCGCCAGGGAGCATCGCCAAAGGGCTGCCCTGACCCAGCGCTGCTGCCAGAGGCATTCCCAGCTTTGGAAACTGCGTTTGGGCCAGGGCAGGGGGGGTGCAGCATGGCTGTGCCTTGCAAGAGGATTTTGTCAGCTGCCTGCGCTTCCAGGGTAGCCAAACACGTGTTGCAGCCAGCCCAGGGGCCCAGGAAGGGTTATAAAAACATCCAAAAAACCTCCCCAGATCATTATCAGCCAGAGAACATGTCCTCATGGATTTGGTGCCCGTGTGGTGCCAAGCATGGGGAGATGCTCGGCGAGGTTGGTCACAGCTGGGCATGTGGGGTGGGTGGGATCTGCACATGAGTGGTGCCCACACCCCGAGTAGCCCAGAGCTGGATGTGGCAGGTGCTTTGGGATATGGGGCCACAGCCCTCTGAGGGGCTGGGACCTGCCTGTCCCTGCTGGCTCCACCTGCACCTTGGCTGCCTGGGGCCACCAGCACTGTGCCAGCCCTGTCAACGAGCCCCGTCCCTGGTGCACGAGCCCTCGTGGGTGAAACATCCTTTGCACGGCCTCAGCGAGTGCCCGGCACCCTGGCCAAGCACATCTGGCTGAAAGCTGTGGGAGCTGCCCCGGCAATGAGGACACCAGCCCGGAAACACTTCTTTCCCAGAGAGATTCTCTTGTCCCATCCAGGATCCTCTCCTGGCACCATCCCTGCCCCTTCAGCAAGTGCTGGGTTGTGGGGTCTGGACAGTGCCCAGGGATGTCACCCACCCTGTTTTGGGTGACAGGAGCAGGGCTAGGAGCTCTGATTCCCACTGGAGAATAGAGAAGGGGCCACCTGGCTCGTGGCTGGTGCAAGAGTGGGGAGCGTGGCTGGGGCTCTCCACCAGCCAGGAGCAGAGGCCAGGTTGTCCAGGTTTTCCAACACTGTGCGGGTCGTCCCCATGCTGGGGGTATGAACTGGTTTAAACCCTCCCCCTGAACCCTGTGAGTCACACATTGACCTTCAGCTCCTGCCAGCGTGCTCCATCAGGACACTCACCAACATCCCACTTTCCTACAGGAGGGGGACAAGGGCTGGAAAGCTCCTTCCACCTCTGCAGGCACTGCAGCAACCAAAGCCCTTGCATCCTGCTGCTGTGGGAGCCTGGGATGTGGTTGGGACATGGTGCTGTGGCCGATGCCATCACGGGATGCTCAGGCTGGTGAGGGCACACGGGGCTGGATGGGGGTCCCACAGCATCGCTCCCCGGCCCCGCTCCCACCCCACATCCCACATCCCCCCCTTGGCTTGTTGCTGTTGTCATCTCCAATATCACGCAGGGATGTGAAGGGCTGGAAGTCGCCTCTTTCCCTGCCAGGTTAAATCGCTCCCTAGGAATGTCTATTATTCCCACAAGTCAACTTTCCCCTCCGCGGTATGTGTCAGGGGTCAGGGCTGGCACCACATGAAAGCGACGGGTATTCAATAACCGAGAGCCGTGGAAAGGCTTCAGTCCAAGCCCAGCCACGTTGGGGTTTATTGATGCAGATGCCTTTCCCCATTTGTTTCCTATAAACAGCACATGGTAATATTTAGTAGGTTTCAAACAGAGCTTTTTGCATATTCTCCCTTGTCTGCAGCAAGCTGCTCAGTAGTAGACAGTTTTAATTTACTTAATGCAATTTCTGCTTTTTGTTCTTCCAGAAGGTCTGGGCTGGTTTTGACCCTGTCGCCCCAGCAAATTACTGTAATTCCCAAGGGGCTGGGAGCAGGAGTCCGGGATCCACTCTCTGCAGGGGTGAGGACAAGGGACCTCACTCCCCCCAGACCCTCAGGAGCCGGGCGCATGTTGGGGCTGTTTGGGGCCGCTCTGGCTGGCTCCCACTCCTGGCCAGGCCAGCAGCACGTGGTGCTCACCAGCTCCAGAGAAAAAAAACAACACAAAAACACTTCATTTCAAAAGCTGCCACTTCCCCATCCTCAGGGCTGGCAGAAGTTGGGGCACAGCCCTGGGTGCTCAGTGCCAGGGATAGAGTGTGACTGCAAGGTGACCCCGGAGCAGGGACTGCCCGCGAGCACGGAGCAGAGATCCCACCAGAGCAGGGCTCCTGGGGAGCACTTACACAAGAAAGGGAAGCATGAACTGCTCCTGGAGAGCAGCCGTGGCTGTTCCTTGTCTCCACGTTGCTGGCAGCAGCACTACACGGCCGATGTGAGCCATGGAGCAGCCCAGGGCTGGCAGCAGAGGAGGCTCAGATGCCCCTCCAGGTGATTTTTTTGCCTCTGTAGATGCCCACAGGGAGCCTTGGCTCTGCAGCAGCTGCCTCGGGGTCGAGTCCCAGCCACTGAGCACACAGTGGATTCACAGACCCCAAACCAGCCACACTGGGTGCCTGCCCCCAGTCCCTCCGTGTGTGGAACACTGGGCAGGTTCCTCCAGGCAGCAGCTTCCAGGCCCACCGGCAGCCAGGAATTCTTGGTGCAGTGCTGCTGTCACCCTGCCAGCCCCAGGCACCCTGTCACCACTGCCACCCTGCCAGCCCCAGGCAGGGGCTCAGCCCCTGCTGCCACTCCCCACCAGCACCCGCCACCAGAACACAGGCAAGAGACCAAAGAATTGACACTGCGATTCTTTTAATGCAATTTTTTCTAAAATGCAGCTTTAAAGTGACTTGGAATGGTCAGCAATGAGAAATAAGGGATGGTTTTGAGCTCTGCAATGTGACCATGTGGCACCTCTGCCACAACACCCACCTGCCATGCCTCTGACTGCTCTTACAGCCACTCACTGACCCTTCACAGGGCTGATGTCACACGGGGCATCCAAAGGGACTCTTTGGGGCCAAAAAAGGTACAGGACGAGCCATCCAGTGCCAGATGAACCAACTTTCCTCCAGAAAGCCAAAAAAGAGCAGCACAAGCAGTGGGTTGCTCCCTCTCACCTCACATTCGGGCATCAACCATCACAAATTCTGGAGCTCACAAAGACCTCAAGGGGCTGTGCCTTCATGCTATGTAAAGTGATTTGGGAATTCAATGCCTGACTATGTTCTCTGGCTCTGGGTGGCAGAGGAAGCTGATGGTCCAATCTCTTGCTCTTTGTTATCTAATACTTCTTTATGTATTAATTTTTCAGAGCAGCAAGTGCCACAGGTCAAGTAATTGGGAAATTCTGCTGTAGCCTAAACACCAGTGAGAACAAACCCCAGCACTGCCCTCACACCATGCAGCCTTTACATCCCCCAACAGCAAAACAGAGCCTGAAATGTCTTTAACACCTCCCAGGCCCCACTTTGAGCTTTGTTCTCACTCTGTGACTCCCCATGCAGCCCTGGACTGTGCCCCTGTGGGGCACTGATGCCATTTTAGCCGTTCTTTCTCCAGGTAAAATAGTTCCTACTGCTCCACTGGAGACTGACCTCCTCCCCTCCTGGGAGGGGAGTGGTGAGGCTTCTGGGGGACACTGGAAAGGCCATGGGACTCTCAGATTTCTGTGGTGCCACAGTCCCCTGAGCAGAGCAGCCCTCACCCTGGTGCCAGCACTCCAACAGCTCTCGCCCCCCAGTCACCCCTTTGGACCAAGCCTGCATTTGCCAGTGACTTCAGAATCAAGTGCAGGAAGCCAGTTTGATCTACAGAAACACTACACACACCTCCAAGTGGATTTTAAACACCTCATTTAAGGAAGAACAGGGTTTAGCAGGAAATCAGTGGGCTCTTGTAGCTTGGTCTCCAATTCTGGCCATCCGACACCGATGCAGATGTGACGAGACCGGAGCTCTCCTGCAGCCTGAGCAGTTGTTCTCACACAACCCAGGTCACAATTGGAAACTGAGCATAGGAAGCCCTCGAGGGGAGGGAAAAGGACATCACCTGATGAAAAAGCTTCAGAATGAACCTGGGAAATAAACACCAACCAGACAATCGTCTTCTACAGAGGATGGAAGTGAGAGTAGAAGAAAATAACATCTGAGACAGTCAGTGAGTCAGTCTGAGTGTGCAGGGGCAGGAGAGCCCTATGGATCTTTGAGGAAAGCTAATGGCCAAACCCAGCTGGTCCCTCCAGTCCCCAGGGAGATGGGGCTGTGGTTCACTCTTCCCCAGCTGGAAGGTTGTCTTCAATCCTCCTGATGAACTTCATCCGTATTTCTGTGACGCTGTCGCCCTTCAGGGTGTCCTGGACAAACTTCACATCGACAGCCATCTGCACCTAAGTCAGGGAAGAGCAGAGAGGAGCTGGTAACTCCCTCTTCACAGCAGCTTCTCCAGGCACTCAATGATCCTGGAGCAGTAGCCTAAGGGCTCTAAGGGCATGACATGACATACAGGGCTCTACATAGCTCTAAATTCGAGACACAGCTGTTCTCTTCTCCCCACCAGTGCCCAGCTAGGGCTCACAGCAGTTGCAGAGTGAGGATTTTGGAACTTCATACAAACTCAGGGATACAAGTGCTTAAACTTGGGTTGTGAGCTGAAGGGGCTCAGGCATCACCTCTGGGCCTCAGCTGCCACACATGGCAGCAGCCAAGTGCTCCAGCAGCTCTGCCCTTCTCCTGGGAATGCGTCTGAAGTCCAAAACAAACCCAGATGTCATGAACACGGAGCAGAATTCAAGTATCTGCTGACACCTGGCTATCCATACACCCACCCCAAGGGAAGAGAGATGTGGCTCACCATTTCCAGGGCACCTCGCAGCACCCCACAGAGCAGGTTGGAGTAGATGAGGGTTGAGTGGTTGTCAGGGAGCTCCACAAAGTCCACCAAGGGGTTGTTTTCCAAGATCAGGGAGAACTCGTCGCCCCCAGGACTCCAGTTGGTGATGCTTGGAGTGATGCCCAGGTACATCTTAAATGCAATCCACGTTGACAAACAGGAGGAACAAGAACAGGTGAGGCAACAGCACAGCCCTGATCTTTGTAAAATCACTCAAGGGGTTTGCAAACATCTCTCCTTTCTTCCAGTTCCCACCAACCAGCAGTACTTGGGCTAAAGCTTTGTTTTTACCCTCCCCAAAATCTTCATCAAACTCTCAGAACAGTCCTGTGAGTAGCAAATACTCCATCCTCAGATGCAAAACTCCCCAGAAAACCTGACAAGGCTGAGCTTGGACATTTACCTTTGCAATAACATCTGCAGTCTCCCGGAAATCATGGCATCTCCCAACATTGGAACGGGCCAGGAAGTCCTCGATGAGCCGGACCCCGATGTTGTAACCCCTGTGAAGGGACCACAGCAACAGCTTTAGAAAGAAAACAAGTATTTATAAAAGAAGACAGCGAGGAAGCAAAGGCTAATCTGAGAAATGTCAGTGTTAAATAACCTCAGCCTGCTAGGAGTTTGTTCCTGCAGCACACAGGGACATGGCTGTGATCCCTTCTTGTGATCCCTTCCTGTGATTCCTTCCTGTGATCCCTTCCTGTGATCCCTGCTGTGATCCCTGCTGTGATCCCTGGC
>VYXF01002739.1:32335-56659 GCA_013397295.1 Polioptila caerulea | reverse complement strand
TTTTTTAAATTATGGCTGTTTTCTTCTGTGTTTAACAGTAATTCCAGCCACCCAACTTCTGCAACAAAAACACCCAGATTTCTAATCAGCTTTTTCTTGGATTGTTTCCTTGAGCTCCCTGTCACTAAACTGTCTGAATAACAACATATGACTTTTTAAGCTCAAACATTTGTAAAATACTATCTCTCAAGGAGCCAGTTTCAGAAAAGTCACTGATTGGGGTTTGTAGCTGGTCAAATTATTTGGAAAGGGACAACAATGTGCAGAATCAATCCTTTCCAGAAGAACCTGTAAATACTCTTCCAGCCATTCCACAGAACCTGCTTCTAATTATCTGCACCCAGGGCTGGAGCTCAGGGTTAAACTTCTTTAGGGATTAGTTTAATGGTGTGAAAACCCAAATGTGCTTGAAGGAAAACCTTAATTTTGAAAGCACATAGACTAGAGAGAAATTGAAACTGCTGCTGACAAATGTGTGTTTCTCTTGCTGTGGCAGAATAATTCTGGATGTTTTCCCCCAAGCGTGCTTAGCACATGTTAGAGTAGAACACTCTGTTTTGTGGTTGAGTTTTTGGTCATTTTTTTTTAGCAGTGTTCTCTGGGCCATTTTTTTGCTGAGGAGGTTGGTAGGTGTAGTTGTAGCTTTAGTTAATGTGTGTCATAAATCTGAAAACACACTGGCATTGGGTCTGGGAAGAGAAGTCATTCTGCTTTTTGTTCTCTCAATGAAATTTGATTTGAATTAACATTTTAATTTGCTCCTCCCTGGCTGGCTATAGGAACTGTACAGATGCACTTCCCCCCAAGTGTTCTATTGATATCAGAACATATTTAAGGTTTGGTCTTGCACCAGAAATTATCTTGAAAAGGAAGACTCCAGTAGAAAGTGAGGGGTTAAGAGCTGGGTTCTGAGCTACCAAGGATGAGTCTGCTCTCTGCACTTGCTGCTGCACTTCAGGGACATGGAGGGAGCTGCAACTCTTTAAAAGCTTATTTTTGCAGTGATTGTTGTTGCCTCATTATACAGAGCACACTTTGTAAGGTGTTTTGTGGGATTATTCCTTTTTTTTTTCAGAATGAACTAATCTTGTTTGGGTTTTGGGGCTTGGGATTAGGAATTGTAGAGCTGGCAGAAGGAGAATTAATTTTTTTTCTTCCCTGATAATGAAGGGTGTTGAGCAAATGAAGGAGCAGTTCAGCTGTTCCTCCTGAGCAGAATGTCTGTGCTGGTGACACCAAATGGATGCCAAGAGGCTGGGGCAGAAATGTGCTCTCTAATGAGGTGCCACCTCATTTGCCTTGGGCCTCACAGCAAAATAAACCACAGCAGCTTCACTCAAATGCTGGCCAGTAAAAAGCAAATTTTTGTTTTCCTCCCACACTTCTAGAGAGCTTTCTACAAACGCTTTTACAAAACATTTAATATTTATGAGCTGAGTGTTTGCAAACACTGTGTGATAAATGGAAACCACTGTAAGGAATTTCACCACACTGTGCTTGTGTCTGAGGCATGCACACAAGCCAGGTCACACTTCCCAGGTGTTTGGGGGTTTATGCTCAGATATGAACACAAACAGCTGCCTTGGCAGGGGGGTGCATGCTGCATTTCCCTCTCCAGGCTGGCCAGCTGTGGTGCTCCGTGTGCAGGATCTCCTCTGACACCTGGGCTGGGCTGGGCTCAGCTGGAATTTGTGCCAGCTGGCTGCTCTGGGCAGGGCTGTTGTGCAGCAGCTGGGAAAGGGCTGAGATCCCAACTCGTGCTGCCTGAAAGGCCTCGAACAAAGGAGTGGGAGATGGAGAGTCACAAAGTAATACAGGCCAGTTGGAAACAGGGGACAAATTGCTGGAAAAAGGCTTTTTGACAACCAGCAATGTTTTTAATTTGACCCATGACTTGGCACATGGAAATGTTCTTTACAGTGTTCTGGAATAAGAAATTCCTGGATTATGATTTCCATTTCAGCAGAGAGCATTGAGCACGTTTCCCAATTTCCTTTCACTATCTGGAAGAAAGGTTTGCTACTCCTGCCTGTTGTGTGTTGACTTGGTTCCTTTTTCTGCTATAGTGCACTGAACTCAAGAACAGTATTTTTTCTCCTAAGGAGAATCCAAGTTTTACTCTGAATAGCACCTCTGTGTGTGGGATTGTAGCAAAACTTGGTGGTAACAGTGTTGTTTGGGAAATGGGCAAAAAAACCCCAAAGCCCAAGTGTTCTATCACAAAGCAAGAAATGGGTATGGCAAAATCTTTCTGCCACTGTGGAAGGCTGAAAGTCAAAGGTGTTTGTAAGATACAAGTTGAGATTTGTTTTTATGGACATTTAGACTGATGGACAAGACAACATTAAAAATAATAAGAAAAGGTCTGTAGGATGTTGCTCAAGATTGGTAAGCAGGATTTAAAAATCACTAAACTTTGCAACACCACCTTCCCTCTTGGATGAGAATGGTTATTAATCACCAGTTCAGAGAAAGGTTTCAAGGCTACTTGAAAATTGTACTTTTTCAGTGAAATAAGGACAAGAAATGAATAGCTTTAAACAAGTCTATTTTATGGCTGAACACAGAGTAAGTGACATTCTTGCTGTTAGATCAGAGGTTTAATAACATGGAGTAATTTCTGAGGTTGTGTTTACTGTTGTTTTCTCTTCTAAAACCTCCACCCCTCCAGCAGTGCATGGAAGGATTCTGAAATGTAACTGTAGACCTGTCAGAAAAGCTCCCAGTGGACTGGTGGCTCCCTTGGATGACGGCGATATTCTGATGGAGGAATTGTCAGGAAAAGAATTGTTTCTGTTGGCTTGTGGATTCCTTTAACAATGTGGGAAAATCCTTAGTCCTGAGCCCAGTAAGACCATTCAAATGGGCTGAGAGAAATGACTCCAGCACGGCTGTACAGGTGCCCTGACAGATGTGTCACAGCAGGTGGGATGGGGCAGGGGAGGTGGAGCAAGGAAGAAAGAAGACTTAAAATTTTGAAAGCATGAACGATCATTTTAAAACCCACGTGTTCCATAAAAATCCATGAAAAAATTCCTGGCCAGCTGTGGTGTGTGTGCTCTCTGAAACACTGGGGATCTGATGAACCTTTTGGGTGCAGCAGGAGCTTAGGGCAGCCTGTTCATGTGTGGTGGCAGTGCAGCAATGCATGTACAAAGGTGTGTTTTCTTCTCATTTCAGGTTTTCTTCCTGATTTCATAATTGACAAAGCTGAGGTGGTGAATTCTGACAGAAGGGTGCAAGGTGTGAGCCTGCTCAAGCAGGTAGGCACAGCAAAGAAAATATTCACAAGAGGTAAAACTGTCTGTCCTGGGATTTGTAATAGACCTTCTTATATCCCTTCTCTTCTGGGCATGCTACAAGTTAGACTGGTGGTAAAATTCCACTTTCATTGATAAAGTTGCTGTGCAGAAAATATGGAGCAAGTTTAGAAGAAAAAAATCAGCCTTGTGTCTCAGAATGTTTGGGCTTGTCTTCCCAAGTAACTGCAAAATGTAAGGGTAAAGCAGAACAATTTAGTGAAAAAATCTTGGATGTCCAGGAAGAAGTAGTACCTATTTTTGTTTTTTTTAATGCTGTATTCACTACTCTTTGGATTTACTCCCTGGTGATTTTTGGGAGAAGAGCACTGCTTCCCCCAGATACCATAACTGGTCAGATTATTAAATGTCACACTGATCTAAGTGTTAAATCCCATATTGTGCCATGTGCCCTCCTCCAGCTTTTGTTCTTTGCTTGAGCATTGCAGTGATTTCAATCAGTGGCCTTAAAAGTTTTCCTTAACTATTGTGAACATGTAAATTCCAAAGCTGTGGAAGCTCATGGAAGTGTACAGCTGTGGGAGACTCTCAGTGGTGACCTTTTCTCATTGCTGGGGAGTGGAGCAGAGTTGTGCTTCTCTTTTGGGTTCTGTCAGGAGGTAAAACATTAACTTTCCTGCCACTGTTTCCTGACAATAGTTTGCCTTCTGGGCAAAGTCCATCGTGGTGCTTTAGTGGGAGCATTTGCTCCTCCATTGTTTCCATCTGTGGTCTGCTGCTCTGCCCTGAGGATTTGGGAATGGAGAAGGCAAAGTTTGCTCTATACAGTGTGGTTTTATGAGATGAACAAGCTGTCAGGTGTCTGTTTCCCTGGGGGTGATGCCTTACCAGAACTTCTAAACTCAGCACACAGATCACATCCAAAACCAGTGGATGTTTTTGGATGGGAGGCTGCACTCCTTGGGAAGGTCTGCTGGACAACTTAGAACTGGGCCTGCAGAAGAAACAAACCAGAAGAACAAAAGTCAAAAAGCCCTGGCAGTGCTTCCAGCAGGACGTGCCCTCCAGATGTGTGTGGTCCTGCTGGGAGAGGAGATCTGGATCAGGCAGCAGCATCAGCCTTGTCCCTTCCCAGGTGCAGGAGGAGCTGGTGTTGGGGGCCCTGTAGCTGTAGGAAGGAGGTGGCACTCTGGCAGGGCAGATGAAGGACCCACAGAGTCCCCATAGCACAGTGCAAATGCTTCTGCTTGCAGTCCCTGCTCAGGACATCTCCAGGAGCTGTGTGCCCGGGGCACAGCTCCCTGGGCAGGGGAAAAAGGGGAATGGGAGATCAGCAGCCCCTGCTGTTCTCACAGTTTGCCTTTGCTTCACTTACAGATGCCTCTTTATTTAAAAAATATGAAATCCTTTTTATAAGAACAGGTGCTTTCAGAGCAGGGTATTTTGCTGAACATATTTTATCTCAGTCAGTCATTCTTAAAACTAAATGTGTACCACAGTAGGTTTACAACTGCAGTTAACTCAGGGGAGCTGACGTGACTCCAGTGTGCAGTTTGTTTAACCTTTTGAGTGCTGATAGAACATAGCAACTCTGTTTCTATCCTAGCAGGAGTCACTTCATGTGTTAGGAATGAATCAACTTTGAAATGTTGGCAGAGATAAAGAATCCAAGACCTGAACATTTGGCACATGCCCCACACACCAGGGTGGTTTGGCTGGGAAGTGCTGTGGATCAAAGTGAAAGGCAAAAACTATTAAGCAGATCAAAGTGGTATTTTTAAAATCTATTTTGGGGTCTTCTTGGGATTTCCTGAGAGTTGGCACTGCATCTTTTGTATCTTACAGCAGTTCCCGTTACAGTTTCTTTCTTCTCCTCTTCCATATTTTGATTTCCAATGCTCAGCGTTGGATTGTTGTGGGCAACAGAGTAGGAAGTGTTGCAGGAAGTGGTTCAACAGACATATTCAGTGAATTAAAAAGAAATACTTAAAAATTATCCTTTCACACATTCTTTCCCTGAAAAATGATCAAGCACAAGAGCAGACTTTGGTTCTCAGTGGCAGTATCTTTTGATTTTCATCCCTCAGGCAACAGGGAGTAAAACATCAATTATTTCCTAATAGAACAGGAACATCAATTTTATTATTTTTATGGAGGCTTTCTGATGTGGAATATATTTGAATTGATCTAACATCTTGAGTATAGTTGAAGGGAAGAACAGGAGCATGTAAGGTCATTTTTTGAAATAAAAACCAACTTCCCATTTCTAGAAAGTCCCAGCTCTGGTGATGAACCACCACTGACTCTCCCAGCAGCTGCTCCTGTGCTGGGCATTGTGTTTTTCCTGAAAGTGCTCTGGCAGAAGTTGAAGCCTTTGGTAACCATATATGTAATTTTGGAGAGCCACTGGAAGTGAAGGCATTGCAAGTCAGTCCTCTGGAATTTCCTTAAAATGGATATAACAGCAGCAGCCGCACTTGATCGGTCGTGTTTATGTACCTGAATGTCTCTATTTTTAATCAGTGGGTAAAAGAAAGATGAAGTTTGTACTAACATAGTTCCTTTTTATTTCTGGCTCTTTTTCATTAGTCATTTTAGGTGGGAAGTTTGTTGATAACTTATTGAATATGCAATTAATGCAAATTTTGCTCATTGCTAAAGGAGAACAGATCAGGGAGTGTAACTGAAAGATCTGTGTGGTCAGACTATTCCCTGAATCATCTTCTAAGGGACTTTCTAACCTTTACCTGGATACATGCCTGAAAATAGCCCAGGTAATCAATAATTATGACTATTTTGAGTCATTTAGTGCTACAGTGTAATCTCTTCTGTCTCTGAATATTTGGAAGGTCATCTGATGTATTTTGGCTGCAGGGGAGCTCCTGGCTGGGTGATCCACGCTGGTGACTGATCACAGCAACTGCAGGAACTGCACAAGCAGAGAGGACAGGACTGAACCTGAGCAGAGTTGTGCAAATAGGGTCACATTCCTGTGTCTTGCAGTATCAACTCTTTTTTGATTGCCTCTGAAAGCTTAGATAAAAGTCTACGGGTTGGGTTTTTTGATGATAAGCTTTTTTATTTCTTCCTTGTCTTTTAAAGCAGTGGCAGCTGGCTGCACAGACAGGGATGTGGCTGCAATTACATGGAATTCTTCACTTCCACGGGCTAGTTTGCCTCTAGAGGTGCCCTTGCCTCAGCCAGCAGCGTGGCCCTGCCTCTTCCCAGGCTTGCATTAACTTGGTGCTTTCAACTGTCACACTCTCATTTGTGATTACTCGGGGTTTAGAGCCTTTTATTCTTTTTGCAGTTTTCCTCTTTAGACTGAAATAAACCTTCTATTCTGAGCCCAGCACCATTCATCTGTTCCTAGCAGGCACTTCAAACATTCCTATTTCCAGCCTTATCAAGCTCCACATCCCTGGAGTCTGTCAGCCTGCCAGGTTCTGCCTGTCCTCTCCTATCAACCACGTGCTTCATTTCTCAAATACTTCTATTTCCCTGTTTCCCCCAGGTGCACTGACAGGTGCTTGCAGAGATGTCTAAAACTAACAAATCCAAGTCTGGATCCCGTTCCTCCCGCTCGAGGTCTGGATCGCGGTCCCGCTCCCGCTCCTTCTCCAAATCCCGCTCCCGTTCCCGCTCTATCTCACGGTCCAGGAAACGCAGACTGAGGTGAGTGTGTGCAGCCAAAGGGTTGGAATGGGGCTTTTCCTCCCTTGCAGGTGGTTTGTGACTTAGCTCCTTTCCAGGGAAAGACTTTGGTTAGATCCCAGGACTGATAACGTCCTGTGTCTCAGGCTGTTTCCTGCCAACCTCTGCTGTTTGGGTGTTTTCAATCACTTAGGAGAATAAATTTTGAATAAATAAATTAGGAGAGTAAGATGTTTGCCAGCACAGTCAAAATCTTTCTTTTGAGACTTTGGCTTCTTTAAGGAGGCTTTAATGTAATGGATCCCAGACTCGAGGGGTCTTTGCAGATGTCGTGTGCTTTTCCCCTCTTGAGAAGTGAATTCAAGTAGGTTTTAATATCAATTTTAGACACTGCTGTGAAAGGTGAGGACAGTTCTTGATATTCCTTTGCCCCTCCCCTTGGCATGCAGGAGCCAGGTAACAGAGAAGATCTTCCTGGAGGGATAAATTGGATAAAAGATAATTTTGCTGTAGTTAATTTTAAAAAATTATTAATATGTATAATAGCTGTTCCTGTTTCCCTGAATTGCTTCTGAGCAGACCATTTACAGCCTTATGTCTTCCCTGGATGTTGATTTTTTTTTTCCTTTTCTCTTGGCTAAAAGCATTCTGCATCTGGCAGAGCCATTGTAATGGTGTTCTCCTGCCTTTTCACTCATATGAGTAACACGTATTCTGAAAACCACTGGGCTGTGAACACATGCAAGTGTTACCAGTTAGAGATTTTAAAAATACAGAAGCTCTAATGAATGTACAGTTGGAGAAAGAAGGACATGACAAAACTAAATTAGAGGCGGAGACTTGAGTCCAAGCGAGCCCTTTGCAGAAGGAAGCTGGAATGCTGGAGGATCCCTTCTCATTTGGGAATATCTCCTAGCTGTGAAGGAACGTTCCGCAGTTGAGAAAAAGGCACCTTGTGCAAACATGTTTCCTCTGTGCTGCTGCTGAAGCTACTTCTGCTTTATAAATAATTCCTTTTTTTAAAAAAAAACGAGCCCAAATGGAGGGGGTCAGCCCAGCCCAGCCCCTCTGCCTGGCCTTGGGATGTGCTCCAAGGTAGGTCTGGTGGGATCTCAGCATAAAAGGCCATTGCTGTGTACTTCAGGATGCACCACAAATTGTTTTATTCTTCTTTTGGTAGGTTTGCTGTTTCTTCTAAGTTACAGTGCTGTATTGGAGTCTGCCTAATATCTTCTGCTTTCTTTATGACTTTATTTCTCACTTCTTGTAAATGCTGGGGTTTTAGCCCTGGAGCAGTGCAGTGTCAACAGTTCTGGGGGCTGGCAGAGTTGGGGGAATTGTCACTTTTGGTGTTTCTTTTACTGCATAACTTTTACTGTATTTTTCTAAAAAAGATTTCTGGTAAATAGTCCCTGCAACTTTTGGAGCAAAATCTTCCTGTTGCAGCCTCTCTAAAGCACTAGAACAGATTTTGGAAGCATCGTGTGATAGGTCCTTGCTGATAATTGATCACAGATGCAGCAGTTGTCTGAAAATTGAGTGTCTGTACTCCTCATGCTTTGGACTAGAGCTTGTAATAACTGGTCTTTGCCTCCTGCCTCTCTACTTTCCCTTCTGCTTGGTGTTGTTTGAATGAAGAAGTGTCTCAGATAAGTTTTTTGGTTGCTTGAAGGATTGAAAAATCTGTTAAAATGGTCATTAAGCTGTTTGTTAGCAATTATAGGAGTATGAATAAGAGTTTCCTGCTAAACTGTGACCTGTTTGTTAGGAGGAAGAAATTAAAGCAGAACTAAAGTTCATCCCTGACTTCACAAGTGTGCTGACCATGTGGGAATTCCAACAGCAGCTTGTTCTCCCTTGGTTCTGGGGGTTTGGGATGTGAGAGGCGAGGAGCAGCACTGAGATCTGTGTGAGGAAGTTCATGTCCATTGGAGTATGACCAACATGTGTGTCAGAGCCTGAGCTTGGAATGCAGGAAAAGGCTGTGCAAACTGTTCCAATGAATGTTATTTACTAAAATTCCATTCGGAAAAATCTTTTTTCTATTTCAACTTCTTAGTTTGGCCAGTCCTTCCTGCAGCTCTGGCATCTGAGCTGCAGCAGGACCTTTAAACAGTTGCACAACCACAGCAATTCAGAGGGAGAGGCTGTTGGGACAGTTCCCCGCTGGAATCCGCGTTTTTCCAGCCTTTGTGCATTCCTGCACTCGGGGTTTGTGGGTGCGGGCGGGGGCGTCCGCAGCAGCACCTGGCAGGGCCAGGCAGAGGTGCCAGGGGATGGTGACGGGGGATGGTGCCATGGGTGATGCCGTGGGACAGTGCTGTGGGATGGTGTGGTGGGATGGTGGCGTAGGATGGTGCCACGGGATGGTGCCATGGGTGATGCCGTGGGACAGTGCTGTGGGATGGTGTGGTGGGATGGTGGCATAGGATGGGGCCAGGGGATGGTGCCACGGGTGATGCTGTGGGACAGCGCCGTGGGATGGTGCCACAGGATGGTGTGGGGGGATGGTGGCATAGGATGGGGCCAGGGGATGGTGCCACGGGTGATGCTGTGGGACAGCGCCGTGGGATGGTGCCACAGGATGGTGTGGGGGGATGGTGGCATAGGATGGGGCCAGGGGATGGTGCCACGGGTGATGCTGTGGGACAGCGCCGTGGGATGGTGCCACAGGATGGTGTGGGGGGATGGTGGCATAGGATGGGGCCAGGGGATGGTGCCACGGGTGATGCTGTGGGACAGCGCCGTGGGATGGTGCCACAGGATGGTGTGGGGGGATGGTGGCATAGGATGGGGCCAGGGGATGGTGCCACGGGTGATGCTGTGGGACAGCGCCGTGGGATGGTGCCACAGGATGGTGTGGGGGGATGGTGGCATAGGATGGGGCCAGGGGATGGTGACAGGGGATGGTGCTATGGGTGATGCTGTGGGACAGTGCCGTGGGATGGTGCCACAGGATGGTGTGGTGGGATGGTGGCATAGGATGGTGCCAGGGGATGGTGCCAGGGGATGGTGCCACGGGTGATGCTGTGGGACGGTGTGGTGGGATGGTGGCATAGGATGGTGCCACGGGATGGTGCTATGGATGATGCTGTGGGATGGTGCCATGAGATAGTGCCAGGGGACAGTGCTGCGGGACAGTGCCATGAGATGTTGGTGCCACAGGGTGATGCCATGAGATGATGCCATGGGACGGTGCCATGAGATAGTGCCACGGGATGGTGCCACAGGATGGTGCCGCTGGATGATGCCATGGGATGCACCTTTGGGAGCTTAAACCCATAGGACAGTGTGTCCTTCTCCCCACTGCTGCCCTGGTGCTGTTGGGGTGTAGCCATTTGTTGAACTTGCCTGACAAAGAAGTGAGGTTTCATCTGGATTATCAGAATTCTAAAGTGCATCTGGGGTTGGGACAAGAGAGGGAGATTTGGGGTCTGTTCCAGTAATGGCTGCATGATTTGCATGAAAAGTACTTCTCTGTGGGTGAGGTATCACTGTGACCTTGAGCTGTTAAGGGTTGGATGCTTGAGATCTGTCACTTTTTCTGAAGCTGGAGAGCAGCCATTTTCATCCCAGCAAAGCAGAGAGCAATGTGTGCTTGTCATGGTCTCTGCAATGATCCTGAAATCAAATATTTGACAGTATCACAGGTAAAAGTTATTTCCACTGCAGTTTATTCATGGCAAAGTGTAATACCTCAATCAGATAAGGGTAAACTAAAGGAATTTCTTTTGAAAGCTTAGAAATGAGTTTTTCACAGTCTTTTTCAAATAAGTCTTCAAATAAAAAATTGTGGAAGAAGAATAAACTATAAAAAAAATTACAAAAAGAGACTTTAATATAAAATATTTGTGTCATTTCTTTTTTTATCAGTTCTAGGTCTCGTTCAAGATCCTATTCTCCATCTCACAACAGAGAAAGGAACCATCCAAGAGTCTATCAGAACCGTGATTTCAGAGGCCATAACAGAGGATACCGGAGACCGTATTATTTCCGTGGCCGAAACCGAGGGTTTTATCCCTGGGGCCAGTACAACCGAGGAGGGTATGGGAATTACAGGTCCAACTGGCAAAACTACCGCCAGGCCTACAGCCCTCGCAGGGGGAGGTCGCGCTCCCGCTCGCCCAAGAGAAGATCTCCTTCCCCACGGTCCAGAAGTCATTCCAGGAATTCTGATAAATCATCTTCTGACCGGTCCAGAAGGTCTTCCTCTTCCCGCTCGTCCTCCAATCACAGTCGGGTTGAGTCTTCCAAGCGTAAATCTGGAAAGGAGAAGAAATCATCCTCCAAGGATGCCCGAGCATCGCAGGCTGCGGGAGATAACCAAGGAGACGAGTCCAAGGAGCAGCAGTTTTCAGGAGCTGGGGCTCAAGATGCCAAGGCATCCGAGGGATCAAAACCGTGGCAAGATGTGAGCAGCTATGGCACGGGCTCCACGTCCAGAGGGTCGGTGTCGGAGCTGAGCCCCCGCGAGCGCAGCCCTGCCCTCAAGAGCCCGCTGCAGTCGGTCGTGGTGCGGCGGCGCTCGCCCCGGCCCAGCCCCGTGCAGAAGCCGAGCCCGCCGCGCTCCAGCCCGTCCCCGATGGGCTCTGCCGCCCAGAGCGGCTCCACTTCCTTCCAGGGGGGCTCCCACCAGAGCCCCTTTGAGCACGGCTCGGCAGGAATGAGCCCCACCAGAAAGAGCCCGGTGTGCAAGAGCCCCACACCCGTCAGTTCGCTGTACGGTGCCGCTCCGAAGGAGGAGGGCACAGCTCCTGGGGGAGGAGCCTTCTCCAAGAGGCAAGTGATGTGTTTTGGGGTGCTGGGTTATTTTTTGGGTTACTTCTGAGGAGCCAGCTGCACACGTGGATGCTCCCTGAGAGGGGATGGGGTAGGCTCCAGCTAGGAAGCTGTGCCAGCACACTGCCAGCTCTGGGCCTGGTCCTTTCTGAACTATAGAAAAAACACAGGCAGCCCAGAATTGTAGGAAGTTGGAACTGGTTTTCCAACTTGGATAGTTCTAAAGGTTGTATATATTCCCTGCAAAAATGTTCATAGCCCATGAACACTTGAAGTGAAGATTGCCCAAGGAGGTTTCTTGGCAGCTGGAAGCTCACATTTCCCAGTTACGTATGTGTTGGTTATAGACATTTTTAGTGTTGCCTTCTGGAATTGTTAGGTACTGTAAATTAGAAGAAATTAATTAAATCCTACTGCATATCCTGCTGCAAGCAGCCTGAGGCAGGTGCAGCTGCACTGCTTGTGCCTGTGTGTATGGGTAGGATGAGAAACTAAAGCACCAAATACATCTCTAAAATGAAGACAGCCTTCCATGCAGAAGGAATCTGCTTCCATCATTCTCTTGATTACTCCACTGCAGATTGTGCCCAGAGGTGACACTTGGTTTTAAAAAACACAGCATCATTCACAAAGTGCTTTCAAGTCTTTATTGTTTTTAAAGATGGTTTGATTCTATATTAAGGATGTCTGAAATTTAAAAAGGGAGAAAACTGTGACTTTGTTTGGGCTTTCCAAAGCACTGATCTGGTGTCCGTGGGCTTTCCTGCTGTCCCACAGAGCCAGGGTTTTGATTTGTGAATGCTTTAAAACTGTTCAGATGCTATAAACCAGCTGAATTGTTCTCACCAGAAGTGTTTTATCTCTCCCAGCAGCATATTCTCCTCTGTTAACCTGTTTGCTTTTATTTGTGTTTGCAGTCTGTCATGAAATATTTAGCTTACCTATGAAACATGCATCCCAAATTTGAAGTAGCTTTTGAGGCTTTTATTTCCAGTGTGTTGTTTAAAGCAGAACAGCCCAATTTGAAAGGTTTGATGTGTTGTTCTCCTGAACCAGGTTTGTAAGTAAATAAACAGAGTGGGTAAGATGTTCCTCTTTTCCTTCCAATGCATCTGTGGGTCAGCTGGGTTTGATTTGTCCTTGAGCATCATTCCATCAGTTCTGCATATCCATCTCCTTGTACATTTGCTGAATTTAGTGAGAACAGAAGTTTGAATTCAGGCTGAGTAATCTGCTTGACATTTTAATTATTTTAGGGCCTAGAGGCATCTTTCAGTATATGCATAGCTTGGTGTTCTCTGAAGTTTGACTCTTTGAACTGAAGAATTGACCTCGTTGACCTCTAATAAGAATCCTCCTGTAATGTCTGTTTATGATCAGGTATCTGGAAGAGCAGAAGACTGAGAATGGGAAAGACAAAGACCAGAAAGTAACAAATGCTGAGAAGGAAAAAAGTAAAGAAAAAGGGAATTTCTCTGAGTTGGGATCAACAGATGGAAAGGCAAAATCTGACTCGTATGGATCGAAAGCTGACTCGGAGAAGGGATACCGTGGCAGTCAGTCACCCAAACGCTACAAGTTCAGGGATGACTTTGACAAGCTCAAGGTCCCAGAGTTCCACAAGGAAGGTCATTATGGGAAAGATGAAACAGATGAGCAGGACAAGAAAGAAAAGGCAAAGAGCCGGAAGGATTCGGAATTTGATGATGAGCCCAAATTTATGTCTAAAGTCGTAGCGACTTCAAGTAAAAGTCAAGAAGAGGATAGGTCAGGAAAATGGGAAGGTGTGGTGTTCCTGCCACCTGGGAAAGAGAAGCAAAGGAAATCTGATGAAATGGAGGAGGAAAGTTATTCTGAAAGATCCAAAAAAGAAGAGAGACCAGGATCCAAGAGATCTGAACCTGGTCACAGGGGTTTTGTACCTGAAAAGAATTTTAGAGTGACCACTTACAAGTCAAGCCAGGAAAAAAGCTCTTCCCCTCCACCAAGGAAGGCTTCTGAGGTGAAGGAGAAGCCAGGCACCAAAGTAGAGGGGCTAACTCCTGGCAAATCCTCCTTTTCCATTACTCGTGAGGCCCAGGTCAATATTCGAATGGATTCCTTCGATGAGGATCTTGCACGGTAAGGGTCTGCCAGCTTTTGAGCAGTCTCAGTAGTGATGTTTTTTCCTGTTTCTCTTCCTGAGATCCCCATGTGCTTGCCAAGTGTGAGGAAGGCTAAGCAATATTGCATCACAATTTGTGGTTTTGGGAGCTAGAGATTAACTTTTTCCTAACCTTTGTTATGACTGGATGTAAGATTAGTTTAGGATGCACCAGACTCTGGGAAGAGCCCCAGATAGAGTCGAATACTCAGTGGCTGCTGGCTGAGGGGAGCTGAGTTGTACAGGGGAGCTGTTGTGCTGCTTAAATCCATTTGATTCTCTGCCATGTGTTTTACTACTCTGATTCTCCATGCAGCATTAGAATAGTGACCTGAATTATCCCAGTAACCCAGAGCAGTGTGTTAAGGGATGTTTAAAGGAGCTCCTTGCTGAATATTTGTGTGTGCCTCCCTAATAACAGCATAAACCATCACTGAGCTCCCAGCTCCTGCAGAATTCAACACCTTAAATTGCTCCCCTTCACCCCTTCCTTCTGTTTCATGGGCTCTTCTTTTTCCAGTCCCAGTGGCATATTGGCTCAGGAGCGCAAGCTGTGCCGGGATCTCGTGCACAGCAACAAGAAGGAGCAGGAATTCCGCTCCATTTTCCACCACATCCAGTCGGCTCAGTCGCAGCGGAGCCCTTCGGAGCTGTTTGCTCAGCACATAGTGACCATAGTCCATCATGTCAGAGGTGGGTCAGGAGGCCGTGTGTCCTCGGGGAAGGTTCACTCCTGCCTTGCCCACATCAGTGGGGTTCGTGCACTCAGAATGCCCAGGAGTGGTTTTCCAGCAGATATTCCAGAGATGAGGGCGGCAGCACGATTGTGATCATCTTGATTTACATAAATATTCTTCTGCACAGGCAGAAGGTGTTTGTGTTTTCACCTGAGAAATATTCAGAGTCTGGGATTTAGAATTTTGTGTTCTGCTGAATTTGTGAGTTGCTCAGAGAAATTGTGTTCATTTCACTGAAACACCGAAAATTGAAACTGCAGTTTGTCAGCAGCATTAGAGCTCATCCCCACAGTGCTTCACTGACCTGCACCTGGGTTTTAACAAGCTATGGGATGGGTGGGCTTTGTCTTTTTACAAAGCTGGCACTAATATTTTGGTATTGTTCGTTCAAACCCCTGACAGAGCATCACTTTGGGTCTTCAGCAATGACACTGAACGAACGCTTTACCAAATATCTAAAGAAAGGAATGGAACAAGATGCAGCTAAAAACAAAAAGAGCCCTGAAATCCACAGGTTGGTGCCATTAGACACTGTTTTAACATCACAGAAGTATTCCAGATTTCATTTCTTAAACTCTGGAATAATGCCAGCATAATTCAAGTATATCACTAGCTTCTACCAGAAAACAAAAAAAAAGGAAAATAAGGGGAGTTTTAAGTACCTTTGGAAATACTGGTCTGCTTGAAAGGACATTTGATGTAAAATCTTTGAGTTCTTATGAGCAAGGTTATATCTGTGGGGTTTTTGTTTTTGTTTTTTGTTTTTGCTTTAGGAGGATAGATATATCTCCCAGTACTTTTAGAAAACATGGATTCTCTCAAGAGGAATCGAAAAGCTCCAGAGATCCTGGCTTCAAGGTGAACTGTTACTCTAATTAGTTTAATTCAACAAAATGAGTGCATTGGGCATGAACTTAACAGTGATGTTTTTGTTTAAATTACTCTCTACTTAAGTTTGTGTTTTTCTTTTAAGGATGGGCATAATTCTAAAAATGAACTACAAAGGGTTAATTTTTATTAAAAATGTATCAACAACCTTTGTGAAGTGGTTAGACTATGGTAAATGACCCCAAAGTCAATTGAGGTGAGCTTGAGAAAAAAGAGAGGATTTTTGGAACAAGTGCCCATGATGAGAGAAGAGACTTTTTGTGATATTTTTCTGCTTGTAAGTATGATTAACTCCATTGTTACGTGCAATTTTGCCAACCATGTTTTCAAAGACATGCATGTCAAAAAGAGGAAAGTAAAACTAAATGCTGAGCTAAAGCAGATACACTATTTAAGCAGATGATAAATTTTGTTCTAACAACTGACTGTGCCATTTCTGTTGATTGCTGTTACTTTAACATTCAGCACTTGTCTTAGATCCAGAGCATTTGGGATTGAGTGTTTTAGCTTTGCTGAGTAGATGAATGTTAAGCCATTGCACTCACTGTAAACAATCATAAAAAAGGCTTAACGTAAAATGTTTGAGATTTTAACCTTTGTTTATTCACCTTCATACATATTTACATTGAAGAGATTTTAACCAGTCCTGCTGAAACCTTACTTGTTTCATATTTGTTTTCGATTTTTTCCAAACACACTTGTGGCTTGACATGGACGATGGTGAGATGGATTTGATGGGCCTGAACTCTGAGCATCAGCTTGGCAGAGTGTGTTATAAACGTGGTTTCCAAACAGCTCGCCAGCCTTCCGTGAAACAGACGTGCCCTCCCAAACCCAAATAGGTGTTTGCTGTGCCACATAAGGGAGCTGCTGCCGATTTTGTCACTTATCTGTCATCCATCGTGTTGGGAGCAGTTTTATTCTCAGAGTAGAAATTAAAGCTCTTTGCCTGGGGAAAGTAGAAGAGCAAAATACCAAAACAAAATGCCTGCTCTCACTCCTGCGTTATTTGACATATTTATTTAAACAAAAAAGTGGTTAGAAACTCATGTAAGTAAAAAATTTAACAGCTAGAGAATTACTAATCCTTTTGTATTTAATTGAAGGCGATTAATTTGATGTATGTTGCATATCAAGTTGTACAGTTCCCAGGATGAGTGTTGTGTAAATGCAGTAGCAATGGCTGAGGCTGGGTGTTGGTACCAACGTGGTGTAAGGCTTCCTGCAGCCCTCCTGCTGCCCAATTACCTGTTTGTCAAACCACAGCCACTGTCACTTTGGGCAGGCAGCAGAATCTCACCCAGGTGCCACAGGGCTCTAAGGAGACACAGGGAAAACAGCTGCTCCTTTCCCAGATAAACTCCTAATCCCTTCTTGAGTACCAATTTAAACACAGCTCAAAGCAAGCATTACCAGGTGTCTTTTATGTTTGTTTTTAATTAGCAATGTAAATTTAGCTTTAATTTTTCATGCAGCTGGTGGGTTTTTGCTCTGTGAGACACCAGCTTGCTTTAGCAGGCTTGGCAGGACTGTGGGAGACACACAGAGTGTGTCTGTGGGGCTTTGTGGCCCCTGTCACACGGTGCCCTCCAGCCCAGGGGAAGGAGCTGTAGGTGGCATCTGCACTGAGTAAATCTTCCTGACAGACCTAGTAACACCTCCCTATCCATGGGATGTTGGCCTTCTCCCAGACCCCTTGGATGCTGCCTTTCACTGGCCTCCTCCTGCCCCTTGGGCCAATAATTTTGGATAGCTCCAAGCAGCAAAGAGCTTTTGCCTCTCTGAGAGTGTCACTCCTAGACCTGGGGATTAAAATCCCTCTGGCCCCAGCCCAGGTGAGACTGTCAGCAGGACCTCAGGTGCACCCATGGGCTGTCAGAGAGCTCTGCCACACTGTGATCCATAATCAGCTGGATGGGATTCCCAAGTTGTTCACGTCCTTGCTGGCTGTGGTGTACAATAAGTGTCAGCTTCCATGTCTCCCTCCCCTCTACCAGACTGTTTATTTTAATGCTGTTTAAAGAGAAGATTAAAAGTTTAAAAAGCAATGATTTTTAAGTGTAGGAAAACTGAATTCTGACAAAGGCAGACTTACTTTATTAGTGCATTATTAGACATCTTAAAGTGGAATATTCATTAGTGCTCAGTTAAACTCCAGTTCTCCAGAAGTCTGTGCAGTCAGTAGCAAAGTAAATGGTGCTGAGCTGGGGTGCTGCAGACCTTGTGTTAACTGTGCCCTCCCTCTCCCCTGCATTTGTAGGCTGAAGGGAAATATAAGGACGACCCAGTTGATCTGCGCCTTGATATTGAACGCCGTAAAAAACATAAGGAAAGAGATCTTAAACGCGATAAATCCAGGGAGTCGGTGGACTCGAGAGATTCAAGTCACTCAAGGGAAAGATCAACTGAGAAAACGGAGAAAAGTCACAAAGGCTCAAAGAAAAAGTATGTAGGAAACCCAGTAGCCATTTCCTTGTGCTTCCCGTGTCTCTGCTGCTCAGGTTGGAGACGACACCGTGTACAACAGTCGTGCACAGTTGTGCACCTGTGACACAACTCCTGCAGTGGCCTGAGCTGCCCCTCTGCGTGTGGTCTCGCTATCATTGTATCTCTCAGAAACACTAAATAATTGTAAAAGGTAGATGGGAAAGCTCCATGTGTCGGGATGGGTGAGTCACTTTTCCTCCTTGTTCCTGTTGTGTCAGAGAGAAACAGCCATGTTAAAATGACTTGGCTTTGGTGTTCATTGAATCCTTTTCTATTAGCTTAATTTTCCATTTGACTAAAACTCCATGGATGCATGCTAAGCTGAGAGCAGATGGTGTAAACACCTTAGGAAGGAGCAACAAGTTCCTTCTGGAGAGATTTTGGGCCCTGTGTTAGAGCCTGAGCTCTTAATATGGCTTTTCCATATTGAAATAGGAAAAGAAGAGCATGGCATTGGTAAGAGAGGGATAAAGAAGTGGTTTTGTGTCAGATAGGTCACAGCTGAGTTCCTAATGCTGTTGTGTCCCACTCCCCTCCGTTCCCACCACTGGAACAGGAAACACCGACGGGTGCGTGAGAGGTCCAGGTCCAGTTCATCGTCCTCGTGGTCCTCACATTCAGTCAAAGCAGAGGAGTATCCTGAGGAGACTGAGGAGAGGGAGGAGAGCTCCACAGGCTTTGACAAGTCCCGGCTTGGGACTAAGGAATTCACTGGTCCAAATGAGAGAGGAAGAGCCAGAGGAACCTTTGTAAGTGTTCTCCACCCCTGTCCCGGATGTTCTCCACCCCTGCCCCAGATGTTGATTCCCAAGGTGGGCAGGAAGTGACCCTTGTGTGTTGCTCCATCAGTTAAAGCTGCCCTGGAGGAGAAGCCCCCTGGGTGATGAGCCTTAGGGTGGAATCACTCCAGGTCTGGGGCATAAACCAGGCTGCTGAGGGTGTCCTGTGGGCAGCAAGCTCCAGATGGGAGGAGCAGAACAAAGCCTGGAAGCTTCTGTACATTAGTGATGCTGAGCATTCTGATTGGCACACGCTGTGCTTCCACTGGGGTTTGGCCACGCTCATGTTTGCAGTCCATGTACAGAGGGCTCTCACCTGCTTGGAGTTGCCCTGGAAATGCCTCTATGTGATCTTCATCAGCTTTACAGGAACTATGATGTGCTGTGTGATCAAATGAACTAAAAACCCAAAGCCACGGGTGCAGGGGTGATGCAGCCACGCTAAAGCTGTCCTCTTGCTCCAGTGATAGGTCTAAAGGTGTTTTGGATGGTCAGAGAAGGGATGTTGGATACCTTGGGAGCCCTGGAAGCTGGCTGGGGTGGGAGGATACTGCCTCTGCAGCCGTTCTATTTTTCTCCTCTGTGTTGCTGTTGCAGCAGTTCAGAGCTCGAGGGAGAGGCTGGGGCAGAGGCAACTTCTCAGGCAACAACAACAGCAACAGCGGCGGCAGCAACGACTTCCAGAAGCGCAGCAGAGAGGAGGAGTGGGACCCCGAGTACACACCTAAGAGCAAGAAATACTACTTGGTACGTACCTGGGTGCTGAGGCCCCCGTGTGCTGCAGGTGTGTCCGGTCTCAGGTGCTGTAGAGGTGCCAGCACCCGCTGTCACCGACACACCAGGTAAGGCTTCGGGTGACGCCATCGGCGCGGGAAGCTGCCGGCTCGTGCCTGAGGAGAGCTCGTTCCTGCTCCCTGTAGAGTGGTTCCCATTAAGTGGATCCCCAAGGGCGGTGGCAGAGGCGCGGTGCAGGGCGCTGCCAGCCTGTCTCACCTGCTGTCCTTGGCTTCCCGTGCAGCACGACGACCGCGAGGGCGAGGGCACGGACAAGTGGGTGAACAGGGGCCGCGGCCGTGGCGCCTTCCCCCGGGGAAGAGGCCGCTTCATGTTCCGCAAGTCCAGCACCAGCCCCAAGTGGGCTCATGACAAGTTCAGTGGGGAAGAGGGAGAAATCGAAGACGACGAAAGCGGAACGGAAAACCGGGAGGAAAAAGACGCCCTGCAGACGACGGCCGAGTAGCCGCGGGGTCCGCGCGGTTCTGGGAGCCCTGGCAGGAGGGGAGGGGTCAGGCTGGTGCTGGGGTGTCAGGGTGATCCCCACGTGCTGAGCAGAGCCCTGGAGAGCAGCTCGGAAACCACCCCGACGTTATTTAACTGCATTTCCAGAGTTCAGCCTCCCCAAGCACGGACTGGGACTGATCCATCATTTACGCTCGGATCCACTCCTGGAGTTTCTCTTCCCAAAGACTTCCCTTCTGGACTGGATACGGTCAAGCGCTGGGTGAGACCCCAGATTTTCCCTTCTCTGTGACCTTATGGATGGTCGGTTATTTTTTGGTAACAGGCTCTGAGGACGATGTGGTTTTAGTTTGTGCCCACCTGACCCCACCTGTCCTGACATTTTGTTTCTCTTTTATAATTTGACCCAGTGACAGTCGGGGTTCACTCGCCCGCTCAAATTTTCCTCCCCTATTGTGTATTCAATTTTCTAAATTCTGCTTATTTTAGGCCTTTACATATGTAGTAGCATCAATTCAGAGATAATTTTGGAAACTATTTTTGGTTCTTATAAATAAGAAAACAATGAAGCATGTGAGTAAACATCTAAATGTTCACTTGTTGGGACCAAACTGCTATGAATTTTTTTTTTTTTTAACTTTTTTTTATGTAACAGTTGAGTTTAGGGCCTTTTAAAAATGATTGTTTTCCTTTTATGTTTGAAGTTAACAAAATTAGCATGATTTAAAAGAGAAAAAAAAAAAATTACACCCTACTTCTGGCCACTCTTTGTGTTCACTATTAGGCCTGGTGTGTGCTGGACCCCAAACTGCTTGTAGCATTTGTGTCTCCTCCCTGCAGCTGGTTGTGGCTCGAGTGCCCTTTCCAAGGTGACACAGTTTTCTAAGGAACTTCCGAATTCTTCTTGGGGAAAAATATAAATGGAGATGAGAATTTTTTCAATATTTTTTATTAATCTTTTTATAAAATCAAAAGGCAGATTCCTCCTGAGCTGGTTGAGTTCGGCCCTTAGGATGCATTTCTTTTTATCTTCTAAAGATATTCTGGAGCAGTTTGTGGAGGGTTCCCGGCCAGGTCGTGAGCCTGGGCGGGGAGGCACAGCCGTGCCCGTGCTCCCCCTGTCCCTCTCCCCAGGATTGCTGTGCTCTTCCCCACACACCAGCTAGAGTTTGGTTTGTTTTGACTTGAACAGTTCCTGTTTAGCAAAGCCCCGAAGTTTGTTTATGCAAATAAAATACAATAAAATAAGTCGTAGGTGTAACTCTGCTTGGTTTGTGTCCTGAGTTGCCAGGGGGAGCCTGAAAGGACCAAGTGCCCGGAGCAACGGGGGAGCAGTTCCCTGTTGGGTTTTGTGCATTAACAGATCATTCAGCCCCTGTTTTGGCAGTAATTGCCTGGGGACAGTGGTGACACAGCCACAGGCCCTTCCCCAGCCCACTGCTAGTAGGGATTGTGTTACCCATGCACAGGACCAGCTCCATCCTTCCCACACCCGAGCTCCTCCCAGGGGCTCATTCTGTGAGCACACCCTGTGTGCTGCCCTCGCTGGTGCCCAGCAGGAGCTGCTTTTCCCAAGGAAACTGCTTTTCCACCGCTGCCATCCCAAGGGGGGCTGCTGGGGGTGCAGCCTTTGCAGGAGTTGGGCTTTCCTGGCAGCTCTGGGTAACTGTGTTGGCCAAGAGATGGTGGGACAGTGCTGGGTTAATGGCTGGGGCTTCTCACTCAGCCTTGAGCCAGCCTGAGGAAATGGGTGCCCAGTGTTCCCAGCTCCTTCCTCGGCCTGAGTGGCCACACGTGGGGCGTGCAGTGGAACCTCTGTTCTGCCATCCTCCTCTGCCCCACGGCTGATTCCCAGCCCCCCTCCCTGCTCCCAGTTGGGTATGGCTGGGTCAGATGCATTTGGCCAAAAGGAATTTCCACGCTGTCTCCTGGACCAGGCACTGGCCAGGACCAGCTGGGGTCCCTGGTGTCACACTGACCCTTCAGACTCTGTGTGGCCACACCACGCCCTGCGCTCACTGTCTGTGGGTTTTGGCCCCTCTGTGGTTTGGGTTTCACTTCCCCTGCAGCCGAGGGTGCCAGAACCGCTGTGAGACCCAGGTGAGTGTGAGCTGTCACGGCTGCGGTCCTGGCCCGGCGCTGGCCCCGGCTGCCCCCGCCACACAGGGAACCCCAATTGCCAACCCCAGGGAGCCCCACCCTGGCACGCAGAGCCCAGCCCTGCCCAGGGCCGCAGAAAGTGGCTGGGGGCTCCAAGCTGGGGGTGGCCAGAGCCCACGGCTCTGTGGGGCTCTGCTGTGGCAGCAGTCCCTGCCTGTGGGCCCGGTGCCCTCGGTCCCACCCTCACCCAAACCCTCTCCCACAGCCGAAGCCGTCCCTGCACACAATCCTGTGGGTCTGGCCCCGGTGTCCATCCGGTGCTGAGAGCCTTGGTGTCCTGCCAGGATGGCCGGGCAGCCCCGGGAAGGGCACGAGTGGGTTTGGGGAGCAGGAGGCCCCCGGTGGGGCACAGGGATGTGGTGTGGACCAGCACCGAGCTGTGCTCGGCTTCAACTTCCTTCCAGCACAGAGCCGATTTCCTCCGGCATCACGTGCACGGTGGGGCCGGGGCAGCCTGGCACGGCACGGCTCGGCCTCGGGGGCAGCCCCACACCCGCAGGTAGGAGGGAGCAGCCGCGGCTCCGAGGGTCCCGCGGGATCATCCCAACAGCAGCATCTGTGGGATCACTGCTGCAGGGCTGGGCCGGGGTCCAGAGAGCTGCTGGTGAGGGGCTGGCAGGATGCTGGGCACTGCTGGGCACCACCACCCCAGTGCCACCGGGGCGAAGGAGCACTGGGGCCTTGGACAGAGGTGTCCTCATCCCCACGGCCCTTGGGGCTTCAGCCGTAGCTTTGGGTGGGTAATACCAGCACCATTTCTGGTGTCTGCCAGGCCTCTGTGGCAAGGGCTGTGCTGGTGGCAGCAGCAGGGACCAGGCAGTGTCAGGGCTGCTGGCCCACCAGGGGAACAACGTGGCCCACCCCAGTGACAGTGTGGCCACCATGGTGACAGGGGATCTGCCATGAGAGCAGGGTGGGCCGTGGGCACACGCCCGTGGCCTGATGTCCTGTATCCCACCACGCCAGTGGGCTTGTCCTGGTGTGACCCCAGGGCACAGGGATGCTGCTGTGCCGAGGATGGTGGCGGGGTGACATCCTGCCCGTGCCGCAGGGCTGGTGCTCGGGGGGGCTCTGCAGCTGCCTGCTCCACCACAGAGGAAGCACCGACCGCAGCGGGGCTGGTGCGGGGCTGGGAGAGGCTGTAACGAGGATCCTTCCCCAGCACCTGAGGAGCCCCTTTGCTCCCTGGCAGCTGCAATCACAGTGAAGGACAAGGAGAGCGAGGACAGGGAGCCCCCCGGGTGAGTGCCGGGCTGGAGGAGAGGGAAGAACAGGGATGTGCCTGGGACAGGAGCCCTAGGCCAGGGCATGTCACCAGCAGGAAGCGCTTCCTGCCCCTCTCCTGTCTGACAGCGCTGGTCCCAGCTGCTCCTGCCTCTCCCCAGAGCTCCCAGCGCCGGCGAGGATGGAGCCAACCAAGCTCCCACTTACCAAGAGGATGGCTCCTGCTCCCCCCGTTCCTGCCAAGACCAAACCAGCCCCTGTGCTGGCCACCAAGTAAGAACCACGTAGCTGTGCTGCTGTGTCCAGGGCCACTGCGATGTCCCAGTGCCAGCACCATGCCCATGGCTAGCCCTGGGGAGGGGCTGGCAGCTCCCTGGCTGTGCCACTTCACACCTCTGCTGTCCCCAGGCCCGGTGAATCCCAGCCCAGCGCCCCAGCTGATACGGAGCAGGGCAGAGGTGGTGACCCAGGTAGGATGCAGGGGCCTGCAGGGGGGGCCGGGCCCTGCCAGCACCAGGTGCTCATTCCTGCTCTTTCTTTGGCAGATGCCGATGGCTTCGACTCGGTGTCAGTTACCTCAGCCAGGCTGAGCCACCCCACTGCCACACGGCCACGAGTACCCGGCCAGCGGCCACCCAGCATCGCCCTGGGGAGCGTGGGGGGTCCCTGTGGGGGGGAGCAGCCCCAGGGGCTGCCCTGTGCTGCCCTCTGTGCCCCTGTCCCCAGCACGGGGCAGGCTCCGGTCCCGCCGTGGAGCACGGAAGGGCTGGAGGTGTTGGAGGGGAGGTCTCTGGCCCTGGAGGACCTGAAGGCCGAGGTCCGGACCCTGCACATCCTCGTGGACCTGATGCGAGTCCAGCACCTGTGAGTGGGGGTGGGGGGTGTCAGGGAGGCCCCAGTGGCTCCAGGCCGTTTGCTGCTTGTTCTGGCCCTAGCTGAGCCATCCTGGCCGTGTTGCAGGCGGGACCTGCAGG
>VYXF01002739.1:1027-16986 GCA_013397295.1 Polioptila caerulea | reverse complement strand
CAGGTACACAACATCCACAGCCTTTCCCAATCCACCAGCTGGGTCACCTGGCCATAAAAGGAGACCAGGTTGCTCAAACACCACCTACCCCTCCTAAACCCATGCTGGGTGGGTCTGATACCCTGGCCACCCTGGAAGGGCTGTGTGATGACACTCAGTAGAAACTGTTCCATCACCTTACTGGGTACTGAGGTCAGCCTGCCTGGCCTATAATTACCAGGATCCTCCTTCCCATCCTTTTTGTGAATGGGCACCACACTGGCCAGCTTCCAGTCATCTGCAACCTCATCAGTGAGCCAGGACTGTTGGTAAATGATGGAGAGAGGCTTTGCAAGCTCATCTGCCAGCTCCCTCATCACCCTGGGATGGATCCTATCTGGTCCCATATGGACAGAGCAGAGATGAGAGCTCAGAGAGAAACCTCCTGAAGCAACTGGACAGAAAGCACAGCTGTTCCCAATGGTCCCATGCACTGGGAACAGTTAAAGGCAGGAGGACACCAGGGAAAGCTGCTCTGTGCTAGAGCCAGACTCTGCTCAAAGTCTCTGCTGGAGATAAAGCACAGGCCAGGCTGCTGGAGGGGAAATCCAGCTTGGCCTGCTGTCATCATTCCTTTAATTTTAAGTAACTCCTCTCTGTTGGTCCAGAAGCTGCCCAGAGGGTCACTAGTTCCCTCCTGGAAGTGAGCAGCAGCTGGAGGAACTGGTGCTCTTAGTGCACAGCTGGAATACACTGACATCCTGGTGGGATCTGGACTGGCTGCCCCTCAGGCCCAGGGTTTTACCTGCAGCTTAAGGAAAGCCTCAGGAACTGAATTCTGACACTGGAAACAGAACATATTGTCTGCAGTCAGACTCATTTGGGAACAGCCAGATTTGAATTAGCTTTGAAGTTCAGACAAGCCTTAAGAGAATTCAGGCTTGCTCCTTCCCTCCAACTTTCCCAGCTGGAAAACAACAGCAAGTCTCCTCAGTGAACCTTAACTAAGAGCTTCTCAGGAAGGTACATCTGGGAACACAATGGGTGGTTTTATTTATTGTCAGGAGGCACAAATGGGTGAAATGAGTGTGGAGGGGAATTCCTACCGCTGAGCACGTCTGGGCTGATGTAGGCAGGGCTCCCACGCTGGTCCTTCAGCAGGTCATCCTCACTCACCAGGTGCTTCCCCAGGCAGAAGTTGGTGATGGTGATGCGGTGAGTCCTGGGGAGAAGCACAGGGTGTCAGGGAGCACCAGCCATCCTGCACGGGCCACGCAGCACAGACAGCTGGCTCCAGAACAGGGATGTGCCTGTGGGGCTTTCTGGGCAGCTTCAAGTGCTGGGAGAAGACACAAAGAGCTGTAAAATGAACTCCATCCCAAAGGGGAGGGATTCCATGCCTGCCAGCAAGGCTTGCAAGGCACTCACAGGGGCAGTAAAAGGGTCTGTGACAGCTGTGACAATGGCTGGGTGGCCTGTGTCAATGTGGCTGTAAGCACAAGGTGTACCTGGCTCATCTTGCAGCCACACAGGAGCCTTGGCCAACGTCCCAGGAGCATCCCAGCCTGCAGCACCAGAGCTGCAGGGTCTGCCCCAGGTGCTACCTGACCACTGGAGGGCATGAGTGCCAACAAATTCATTTTAGCTGCTGATTCTGCCCTGCACTTCCCAGCTGCCATCTTCTCCACACAGCACTTTCTGGGAGCTAAGGGATAACACCCTGTGGAAGCTGCCCTGTGCCTGGCCCCCGAGCTCTGTGTGTTTACAGTCACCAGAGAAGCTGCAGGAGTTGTGATCAGACTCAGCACAACCACGTCTGTGTCACTCAAGAGTCCCACACAGGAGCCTGGAGGCAGTTCCACCTGATCCCCAGGACTGCTCTCCCCACACAGGTGTACACAACACAAAGCCTGATCAACACCCCAAAACTTCACAAGGAGAAGGGAGAGCTGCAGGCACACACAATTTCTTTATTAATTCATCCCTACTTCCCTGTGGTACTGCCAGCTCCCATTAAAGATTTTTTCCTATGCAAGTGAGCTAATTACAAGACTATTGTTCCATTTATTTTCCCTGTCATTCAGATAATTTGAATTTTAAACCATAATGTAAAGGTGTGAGTACAAAAACACTGTCTGGAAGATTTCTTGAAAAGTATTTCACAATGAGAGCCTGAGAGAATGGATTCAGTCAGTCACAATAACCAAGAAACATTTCCAGCCAGTCTCACAGACAAATGAAACACAACCAAGTGTGGGTTGGCCATGGAGAGCTGGTTATTAAAACAGACAGACTTGTGTTTAAGAAGTGTTAGCTTCAACTGTCAGGAGACTTTCCTGGCTGAATAACAAGCTGCAGGATTTGTTAAGGATTTAAAAGACTAAGTGTTCTATAGGACACTAAAGTGTTCAGGGTTGCTTGGTTCTATTTAGTCCCTGAAATTTGATCTAATCTGTAACCACCCAACTCCTCCTGCACTGCCTAACGGGGAAACCTGAGAGGCTTTAATATCTGTGGGGAAGGAGGTCTGAGGGAGCCCCAGGTGGGTTGTGCCTGCCAGGCCCTTGCAGAGCCACATTGTTCCCTTCATTCCCTGCCCTGAGAAAGGACCTGGCTCTTTGTGAGCAGGGCTGGAGCAGAACAAACGGTTCTGCTCAGCCCCACGGGCTGCTCCTCTCCATGGAGATGGCTCTTACGCCTCTCCCACCCTTCCCGTGACTCACTGCTGCACAGGCTGCAGCCCTCCCTCACCAACGCTGAGGAAAAAAGCAAAAGCAGAGATGTAACACACAGAGTGACTCTGGCAAGTGTGTTCAAAGCTTCAAATACCTCCCCCTGCTAGTGGGGCCCTGGGTGTACCACATGGGAGGGGTGCTCCCCTGCACTCAGTGCTCAGGAAAGGAGGGAAGTTCTGCATGGATCCTTTCAAGCACCAACCTTTGTGTGCCTCTTCCAGCAAGGAGGAGAATCAAAGCAGCAAGAAGAAGAGATTTATCTTACAGCAGCTCTACAGAAACAACTTGAAACAACTTAGAGGTGGCCCTGAGAAGCAGCAGCTGCTGCGTGTGTGTGTGTGGGGGGAACCAAGAAGTTCAAGCTCTGTAGATAAAACCCGTTTCCTTTCAGTGTTAGGGAGGAGAAAGCAGCAAGCTGTGAGCCCAGCAAACCTGCAAGCTTTGTAGACTCAAAGCCTGCAGAACTCCAGCCTTCCCGCTTTTTATTCATTCCTCAGAAACCCAGACAGTGTGAAAAGGATGAATTCCACTCATTCTTCAAGTTAGTGCAAAATATTTAGTCAGTAATGTAATCCTGGAGGAGAGAGCAGAGGATCTGAGCTGAACTAAGCTGCCAGCTAAAGAACACAGACCCCAAGGCACTGAGCAGCTCCAAAGAGCCACCAAGCAGAGCCAGGCCACCATCCCCTGCCCTGAGTTCCTGCTGAGCTCCTGCTCCTCTCTGGGCTGGTCCCTCTGGGTCTGCACCAGCATCCAGCACCTGCCAGGCTCTGGAGGCTCCTGTCAAACCAGCAATGGAACAAGGGAGCCATTTCATACACAAATACACACTGGACAGAAGTGCTTTTGTTTAGATAAGTCAATATTTCACTGCTAGCAAAAACACAGCAGTGCAGCAGTCAGATCTAACACTGCTGTGATTGTAGGACAGCCAGCAGGGCTGGGAATGCCTTAGCACGATGGGAGGGTGAATGATGGGAACAGAACCAACCATCATGTTTTTTTGGTTCTTTTTAATATATATAAAATCAGTACTTCTCTTGCAGGTTACTAAATTACCATAAAATTCAGTTTTCAGCAGTTAGAATCCAAAAAGAATTCCTGACAAGAGGCCACTAAGCTGGGTGGGAAAAGTGAACGACCCAGGTGGGGCTAAATTAATTCTGGGGGATTAATTTATATAACTTTGAGCTGGATTTGTGTTTTTGCACAGCTTGCTTCCCTTTCCCTCATCCTCCTGCACAGGAGCACTTAACAAGTGCTGCCTTTGGCTGTGTTTGTATTAGAAATCTGCTTCAAGGAAGAAACAAGACTACTGCCAGGCCAGCAGCTCTCCAGCACACTTACCTTTTGTTTAGCACCATGTTTCCTAGTTTCAAGTCTCTGTGCACAATATTTTTCTGTAAAAAATGTAGGAGTATTACATGAGCAAAAGCCTATTTGTTGTAGAAGTATAAATTTCATACTTGCGCAAGAGCACTAAAAAGAAATCATGGCATCTCTCTGAAATAACCCAGGTCAAGGTTTCAGGTCAGGTTCCACCCTGGCACAAAGGGTACTTTGTGCCCTTCACTTTTGATTGTGATCAGGACAGAACAAGCAAATTTGCTACTTTGAACACAAAGACAGACTTAGTGTACCTAAGAGACCTGAAACTGAAGTGTCCAGGCTTGGTTGAGCAATCTGATGAGCATTCCTTAACCAGACCCATGCTGCACTGCCCTGCCAAGGCAGGACACGTGTCCTGTGTCACAGGGGAATGAGTCAAACATCAGCAGAATCCATTTTTGTTACAGTTTCTAGCTCATTGATCTCAAAACTTGTAGCTTGAGGTACTGATCTCCAATCAATTCTTACACAGTGATTTATTTTGCTTTGCAAGGAAACAGTTTCTGTTTCCTTTGTTTGATCAGGCTCTGCTCTCCTCTTTGTCTGCCCCTGTCTGAGGTTACCACACTGTGGTTCCCCTGACCTGCCCTCAGCCCAGCTGGCCCCTCTCCACAGCCCACAAACACCACATTATCATCCAGAAACATGAGGAGCAGGGAGGGAAGGGAATGCACTTTTTGGGGCACAAGGTCTTATGCAGAACACTGTTAACATCCATGCCCTATAACCTGGCCACTGCCTGTCCCAAGAAGTTTTGAAGCATCTGCTGTTCTAACATGGGGAAATTCTGCCTCCCAGCACTGGAAGGGAGCTCTCTCTCCAAGCTCTCACCTTGTGTAATGCTTCTACCACTCGTACCACGTCATAAAATATCACCACGGTCTCCCGCTCGCTGAGCCTCTTCTCTTTAATAACATAATGCTGCAGATTGATCAGATCTGCTGTTTTGTCACTGAAATCATGAGCACAGAGACAGTCCAACACCAGGCAAATGCGTTTCTTCATCTTTCTGACCATCCTGTTGGCTTCGAGATCTTCTATGATTTCACAAGCTCGGTCCTGCAGGAGGCAAACACAGCAGCAACCCCTCAGGGAAGCTCCAGGGCACATGCACAGAGCCTGGCAGAATAAATAACTGGGGGGTGGTCTCAAAATAAGCAAATGCAAGCACAGTGCTTGGTCTTTGTCCCGAAGCAGGATTTCCAAAAGATACAGGAGCTCTGCTTAATGAATCACAGAATCCCAGACTGGTTTGGGTTGGAGGGAACTTAAAGTTCATCTCAACCCATCCCCTGCTGTGGGCACATTTCACTATTCCAGATTAGTCCAAGCCCTGTCCAACCTGGCCTCGAACACTTCCAGGGATGGGGCAGCCACAGCTCCTCTGGGCAGCCTGTGCCAGGGCCTCCCTACCCTCACTGGGAACAACTTTTCCTAGGAGGAGGAAGAGGAGGAGGGGGAGTGCAGAAGGCAGAGGAAGTCTCTGCTGTGTGGCTCTGTGTGCACACAGACACCTTGAGCTGAATNTCTGCTTAATGAATCACAGAATCCCAGACTGGTTTGGGTTGGAGGGAACTTAAAGTTCATCTGTTACCATCCCCTGCTGTGGGCAGGGACACATTTCACTATTCCAGATTAGTCCAAGCCCTGTCCAACCTGGCCTCGAACACTTCCAGGGATGGGGCAGCCACAGCTCCTCTGGGCAGCCTGTGCCAGGGCCTCCCTACCCTCACTGGGAACAACTTTTCCTAGGAGGAGGAGGAGGAGGAGTGCAGAAGGCAGAGGAAGTCTCTGCTGTGTGGCTCTGTGTGCACACAGACACCTTGAGCTGAATCCAGGACAGCTCTGCAGTGCAGCAGCCTCTGGGAACAGAGGGATCCAACACACCATTCATAAGAACAGAAATCTCAAGGCACAATTATCAGTTCTTCCATGACAGTAAACAAGACACAGCTGAGCTGGACATTTGGCTTATTTAAGATTTAGTACAGATGGTCTCAAGTGAAACGTGTGTTGGCAAAATGTAACCAGCAAGTCAGGCAATACCAACACCCAAAGCAGTAATTGTTATCAGCCCCTCACATCAGTGAACAGCCCTAAAGGCACCAACAGCAACACAATCCACTCACACAAAAACTGACCAGCACAGTGACTGGTTTAACTTGCTGAAACAGTTTCTTGGCTATTTGTCCCCTCTTACAAGTTATAAGCAGTACAGAGACCAGAAAGCACAAACTTAATTCTAAAAGGTGTCAATTTGCCAATGAAACAGCTGTTGTTCTGTCTGAAGGGGGAATGCTGAGTGCCTGTCCTGTCTGTGAATGTTCTCACATTTCCCAAAATCCTACTGTACTCTCCAGAGCTCCTGTTTGAAGCAGCAGTGGTTAACCTCAGAGTGCTGCAACTTGGACACACAAGAGCAGGGTCAGCACGAACTGTACATTAAACAAAAGCAGCTCAATCCATCAGCAATCCCTGGCATTGCCCCAGCCTGGATGGTGACCAAGTGTACCTGGAAGAGCCCGTGATGATGGACCACTCCTTCCTGGTTGTGGAGCAGGGAAAGAAGAGAATACTCCGTGTGCAGCAGCATCTTGCCCTGTCGCTCCTCCTGGGTTTCTATTCCTTTATCACCTCTTTCTTCTAAGGTGAGAATCTTCAGGAAAAGGGAAAATGCCTTTACAGTTCCCAGAGGCACACAAATGCCCCCAGCCCTTTCTCATTTTTGGCATTCCCATGTGTTTAACAGCTGGTGGAACTGCTCTGATGGTTGTGTCCTTGCCACAGGCCTGTCTGAACTCAGCAGAATGCACAGCAGCAGCTTCATTAACATGGAAAGGTGACTGTTTGCAATGATCCCAGGTGCTTTTTCCCTCCTGGAGCTGCCCCATTCAGGTACAGATCCAAGAGCTCTGGGAGAGCAGCACAGCAGCAAAGGCCTCATCTTAGGGCTGATCTGGACACGGGTCTGTGCCTGGCAGTGCTGCCCTGCCAAGGGGCAGCTGCAGCAGCAGGACTGGTTCAGCCCACACCACTCACTCACTGCCCAAGTGCTTCTGCACAAGAGCTGGAGCGCCCTGAAGGTCTGGGAGCCTGCAGTTTGCTTACCTTCAGCTGATAAAAGTCATCTGTCCCGTCCTTTCTTGCCAAACACTGAACAATACTTGGCACAGGAGAGTTACCTAAACGTGGACCTACAGCACAAAGCAGAAACAGACTTGTTTTCCCTCCAGCAGCAGTGACTAACCCGAGTTACATCAGCTGTCACCAGTTATGTTTGCTCGCACCAAGTTCCCTTTTTTGCAGGAGCTTGAGTGCATTTTCACAAATCTAAAAGCCAAAAAAAAAAAAAAGGTCTTGAACTCTGAAACCTTTTGGGACAATGTTTCACTTGTTCCCTGGAGAAACATTTATCAAAGCCCACACATGGCCCAGCTGTTTGGAGAAATCCTAATTTCTGCATGCCTGAACCACACAGCTCTTACATTCACAGCAACACCCATGGCAACTGTTACTGCCACACCTGGGAACACAGCTGCCACCTCTGCAGGGATGGCTCAGGGGTGTCCAAATAAACCCAGATTTCAAGGTAACATACAGTCTGCACTCCTCACTTTAAATCAGTCAGCTCCAATTGATTATCCATTGGTTTCCAATGTAAAGCTATGATTTTTGACAGCTTATATAAGCAGTTCTGAACCAACTATTCTAGCAACTCTTCAGAGCTGGCAGAGTGGCCTTGCCTTGGTTGTACCACTTCAGGTGACCACTAGTGAATTATTAAGTTCCCCTTACTCTGATGTGACAACACATTCCAGGTCAACAGGGTCTAACATATCCCCCACACCTCCAATCAAAAAACTCTCCAATGAACTTGGTATTTAACAAAGTTTAAGGACAGAGTTAAAAAATAGAAAAACAACCCAACAAAAAACCCCCAAGGGGGTAAAATCAAGATCTCCTATTTCTCTCCCAAGCCCTGCCTGCCTTGCTGCATTGGCAGCCCACATCTCCTCAGCCTGGCCAGCTGCAGGAGCTCCCAGACTGTTGCTCTGCACATCCAGTGAGCTGCACCCTCAGGTAAGACACTGAGTTACACACCCGCTTCCCCTCATTCCACAGCGCCTTCTGTTTCCAGTTTTGCCCCCAGCAGCCACCCTGGCAGCTGCAGAGCCCCCTCCCTGCTTACCCAGGATGAAAGGACCTGCTCTCTTGGCGTTATTCCCAGAAATGCCCGCGCACAGAGCCTTTGCCTTAGCGGATGTTTCCCCAGCTCCTCTGTCCGATGCTCGCCGCTTCATCCTTGGCTCTTGAAAGAGAAGGGAGATCACATCTGATGAGCCACTGAGTTATTTTCTCCTGTTATCCCTGATTTCTACAGGAAGGCTCTCACCTACGGATGCACTGGTGGCTCTGCCTACTTGTGTGTCTACACACAGCCCTGGCTCCCTGCTGACAGACCAGGGGTGGGCTGCAGGCTCAGAGCAGCTCTCAAGGCATAAATCTGCCTCGTTATTCAGGGCAACATTTCCTACAACAGTTGTTTGAGAGACATAGTGGGAACAAGTCAAGATAATTAAAGCTTGTTTTACAGCAAAAACAAGTTTGCAAATTAACATATTCCAAAAGCTCTGAGGGATGATGCCCAAGTTAGCCCTGTTATGGGTGTCTGCTGCTGCTGCTGCAGCTTTTTGGGGGTTCCTCCACAGAGGATCTACACACGGCATCACAGCCACCCACTGAGTCCTTCAAAGGCTCCAGTCTGTTCCTCAAACAGCCAAGGATGCACAAACCTGACCACAAAAATTAGTCTCCTTCACCTTTCCCAACAAGGGCATAGAAAACAAGCACAATAGTTGTGAGATTCAGTTCAGTTCACAATGATTTTTCAAAAATGTATTTTTAGCCTTGAAAAAAGTTCCCTCTCTCTGTACCTCGTTAGGCTTTGACCTTATTACATGTCCATCTACCTACATCCAGTGCAGCTGGAATTTGGAGTCCAGCACATAAAACCCTGTCACCTGAGCCTCCATGTGCAGGAATCAATGCTGTGTTTAGAACTCACACACTATTAAATGCTCCAATGGACATTCCAGTGAAAGGCAACACGTGTGTTTTCCTGCACAACCACTATGGGCAAAAAGCCATTTGATCTATTACATGTGAATCTCACTGTTTGCATCCAGGAATTTATTCAAGGTCCACACATCACCACTATTTAGCATCAACAACTAAAAACTCAACTACCTCCTCCTTATTCAGGTAGTGCAGAAAGTCTAATTTCCAACATCTGTTTTATGCTCAGAAATCCAAAGAGAATTTGCACAGCCAAGACCTAAAGGGCCAAATAAATTCAAGGTTTATGACTAAAACACTTCCTTCTCTACAGAAAAGTCTTGTTTCAGTTTAGCTGGAAAAGCACCTCTCAGGTGAGTTGCTGGGTGTGGTGTGAGCTCTCCACATCCATCAGCTCCAGCCAATGGAAGCTTTGCTCCCAGTACATCTCCTCTTCATCTCTAGGTTTTGGAAAATGGCTTCAAAGACTTATGCAAACATCTACACATTCAATGTCTGTGGTCTCACTTTTTAAAGATATTTGGGGGGGTAGAAGAGGAACCAAGCACAGCTCCATTTCACTACTCAAACCCAATCCCAGGAGTTCTTCCCTAAGAGGTTACTACAATAGAGAGAGGAAAATATTTTTCAGGTTGCACATATTTGTTTTAGAAGATCCCAGGTGTTTCACCACATAAGAGATTGATAAATCACCTCCCTGGGAGTGAAGTTCACCCTCTGGCAGTCCCGCCCTTTCTGTGGACACAGGCTGATCTCACTGCATTGATTCATCCAGCAGCACCTGTCCAGGACCAGCAACAGCCAGGAGATAAAGGGAGGAGCCTTGCAGCAGACTTTGCATCCCTGCCCTCCTGACTCCCAGCACCTTCACACCTCCACAGAGCAGTGTCACCATCCCAGGGAGCTGAACAGGACACAGTTCTGACTCCCACATGCTCCTTGCTCTGTGCATTCTGCATCCCTGACCCAACATCATTATGAACTCTTTCTCTCCTTGTACATCACCACCTCTGCGGGAAACATTGTGAGTAACATTTCCACTGGAGAAATCCCCTGCACAGGAACTCTGAGATAAACCCATTGTGCAATCTGGCTTGCTGGTGCCAATGGTGTTACTGCAATCAAAACAACCTGAGGACTCACGTAGTTCAGCATCAACTGTATCGTTACTCTTCTTCCAAACTAGGTTTTCCAACGTCTCAGGAGGCAGGAGTCATCACCTTGGAGAAGGCTGGATGGGCAAAAGGTCGAGGACTCTGTAATGTGAAGTGAGATACACTTGATGCTGCAGTTCTGGATTATTCTGATTATAACAACACAGCACGCACTGAACCTTTATGGCCCCAAACATCTGTGTTTGTTTGGGCTCAGAAAAGGACTGAAGCTCCTGTTATCACGTGAGAGAATAAAAGGGCTCTGGAAGGTCAGACACTGCAGGCCAGACTCCCATGTCACCTATCTCCAAAGCCATGCAGGACAGGCCTTTGGAGCAGGGACAAACACAGGCTCCACTTCAACCCCTGCCATGCAGCACCTGCCTGGGCTTAACAGCATCCCAAACACACCTGGCTGAGCACCAAGAGACTCCTTGCCACCAGCAGCAGCTTTTCATCATGCTAGGAGTTAACAGAGTTCTGGTCAGACCAGAGTCTGGTATCACTGTCCCTGGGATGGAGTGTTTTAAACATGGGTTTGTCGTGGTTCTTGCAGAGATGTAGGAGGCTCTTTCTCAAGACTGATCCTGCTGATATTAAAATGATTTTTTTTTTTTTCTGTCTTAAGAACTGTAAAGTGCCACCTGTTTGCGGACAGATGCATCCTTTCTCCACAAATCCAAACTGAATCAAACCACCCTCCTCCCTTGTCCTGCCATTGGAACAAAAATGTTCCCTCACACAGACAAAGTTGTAAGTCCAGCACAGAAATTTATACTTAATTTTGATGCAACATACAGGATGTATCAAACACCTCACTGGAGAAGCCAGTCCAAAGCCTCTCACTGTGCTAGCTATGGCTTTAATAGAATTATGAATCAATTAATTTGGGGACCTAAATGTAATGTCTTTTAATTATGTAGCTTAAGGAAATAGTTTAATTTCTGAATGACTGCATGTCCCAGTGCCCAGTGTAACAACAATGGAAAACATGAGATGAGGAAACTGCCCTTTTCATCCCAGAATAAGGACTCAGCAGGTCCTGCAGTCCAGCAGCCAGATCTCAGAGCTGGAAAAGATAGCTTTGGGGCATGAGCAGGATTACTCAGCAGCACAGAAACTACTCATGGCTCCAGAGCTGTTATCCAGCCCCCACTGCACTTTTGGGGAGCTTGTCTTGCACCAAGGGCACAACATGAGCTCAGTGGTGGTTACACTTCTTGTGTAAGGACTGGGAACATCAAAAGTGCTCGAGCCTGCTGCTGTGATGAGCTGATTGTGGTGAATAAGGCAGTGGATGAAATGGGAACCAGCAGCAGGTGACAGAGCCCAAGAGCACCTGCTGGAAATTGAGGACTGCTGAGAAGAAGAAGCTCCTTTGAGGAGCTCACACCTTCCCAGGGACCTGCCTCTGGAGACAGGATCCCACCACTCACTGCAGCAGCATTCCTGCCCAGTGTTCCCTCCTGAAGCCAAAAGCTGTAGCAGTTGGGATGAAGCTGGAGAGCTGCTCCACAGGTTTTTGTCCCTCTCTGTGCAGCCTTCATGTTTGCAAAAACGAAGCTAAAAAATAGAATCACATCAGGCTGCACCTTTTCCCACCCAAATACCACAGTGGGCAGTATTTATCAGTGACAGTTAATCCAAGGCCACATTTAAGCCTGGCTCACGGGAAGCTGCGTTGGACATGACCTAAAAACTTCCATGAGCAAAACATTGAATGGGTAAAAGCTGGAGCACGGCCCAGCTTCCCACATGGAACACCAGCAGGTCGGTGTCACTGCGAGGAGCAACAATCCCAGTGTTGCCTCACTCCTTCCCGGGCAAACCTGGCCAGGAACAGCTCAGACCCGAGTCATCAGCACTCCCAGGGACAGAGCCTCAGCTCTCACTGGAAAAGCCTCCCTGAGAACAGGCGGAGTTTGGATCAGGCAGGCCTGTGGAGGAGTCACTGGCTGAGGGATTAAAGGGAATGTTTATGGGGCAGATCCCAAGGAAAGCAGCCTGTTGCATTAAATGTATGAAATTTGGTGAAAAACACAGCCCTTGTGTCCCTGCTGGCCCTCAGAGACCAGGAGCACATCCAGAGACCTCAAAGACCAAGAAGACATTCCACCCTGGGAACAGGGAGAGGAGAGTCACCCATCAAGTGTCTCCAAGGGGTTTTCAGCTTTTCTTCCTCTTCAAAACGTGAAATTTCTGCCCCACTCATCCACAGCCCACCCTTATCTTCTTCCTCCCATGTCACACACATCTAGGGGGGAAATTGAGCAAGAGAGTCATGTGTGGTAGCATGTACTTCATTAAGCTGATGTGCATTTTAGTATTTAAATGACCCTTAATCAGGCAAAAGTTATTTTCTGGACATAGTGTCCTTCAAAGTTTCAGTCACAGGACTTTTGTTTTGTTCTTCGGCGCCAAACCAGGCCCATCCTGTCTGTGCTGTCCCTCCTCCTGCAGCCAGCTCAGCCTTCCCGACATCAGCCAGGAACAATTCCATCCCTAAAGATAATGTGAAATGCACAGGGGAAGCCTCAGCCCTTCCCTTGCTCCTTACTCATCACCTCACTTGGGCATGTGGGGAGGAGGAGTGGGGGCATCAGGGTGGGCTCTACCCCTCTCCCTCTGCACAGCACGGGGGAGATTCCCTATGCAGGAATGTTAACATTACTCTGGGAGCTGAACCATTCTCTAAGAGAAGTAATAACACACACTCACACACACACATATATATATATAAAAATAAAAAAAGCCCATTGGATGAGTCAGTGCAGCCTGTGTTCCGCTGCGCTGCCCTTCCGGGAAGGGAAGCCTGCTCCCGAAACGGAGCCCTGACTCACAGGGTTCTTGGAACCGAGTGGAGACTCATTCAACTTCTTCCCTAAGCGAGAAGTTCACTCAAAACCAGGCACAGAGTTTCTCTGCCCACAGGAGTAGGAAGAATCCCGGGGCACTGGCACAGCACGAGGGGCTGGGACAGCCCTGTGCTGTCAGAAGGCACCCAGGGAAGTCTGGACTTGCTCCACAAGCTGGGAGACAAGAACACCTCTGGCAGCCTCTGCTGAACTGCCCCACCAGAGATCCTCCTTCCTCAGCCCAGCCTGAGATCAGCCAAATCCCAGGCACATGAACAAGGCACAGCCAGCACCTGGCAGCCCCTACAGGAGCCCAGCACACCTTACCTCCACCCACATCCAGCTGTGGTCAGTCTCCAGCTCTTCAGGGACAAAAAAGGCTTCCACAGGCCAAGTCACACATCAGGGAAAGCAAATTCCATCCTAGCTGCACCCCCTAGCAGCTGGGGAAACTCTGAAGCACAGGGTTCCAGTGCGTAATTACGGCGCAAGCAACAAGCCAGGCTTTCTTCAAGCCCTTCTGATGCATCAACACATGAGATAGCCAAGGACTCATCTCTGGGAGTTCCCTCTTTGGTTACATAAACACCAAACTCAGCTTAACCCTTTCGTGCTGAAGCACAGGCTGCATCCACCAGGAAAAATCCCCATTCCAGCCCAACACCCTCACAGCAGGAGCCTGGAAATGCAGCTGCAGCACTTGAGGCTGCACCTCTGCCCCAGCACATGAGTCCCTGACCTGGTCTGTGCCTGTGGTCAGGCTGTGCTCACCTTCCAAACCCCACCAGGGCTGAGGGGTGGGCTGTATTACAAGGTTTTATTTCTCATTGTTTTGCTTCTGACACTATCAATATGCCACGAGCCCCTGCAGCAGGACCTGTGTGTGCACAGAGTGCAGTGTGACCCACACACGTGCTGACACTTCCCAGCGAGGTGTGGCTGCAGTTTCTCACAGCAGTGACTCACCTGGCCCTACCTGGAGACAAACGTGTTGAAGTTACCTGCACACACTGCCAGGCCTATGCTCCTGGGGTTTGCAGTGTGACAACACACTGACAGGAACTGCACACTCATGAAAAAATATTAACCAAAATAGCCTGTTTCACACAGAAAATGACCACAGACACAGAGCCTACTCGTTCCAGCAAGAGCTCCCAGGCAGGAAAGAGACACACAGTGTACCTGCCTGGAGCACCTGGAGCCTCTGCACAGGTAACCTGAGCTCAGAGGGCAGCTCAGGTACAATCCCCAGGGCTGCCCCTATTCACAGTCACAGAATAGTTTGGGTTGGGAGGGACCTTGAAGACCCTTACTGGCCATGGGCAAAGAGACTTTTCACTACCCCAGGTTGCTCCAAGCCCCATCTAACTTGGCCTGGAATATTTTCAGGGATGGGGCAGCCACAGCTTCTCTGGGTAGCCTGTGCCATGGCCTCCCCACCCTCACAGGGAAGAATTTCACCCTAAAATCCCATCTAAACCTGCCCTCTGTCAGTGTAAAGCCATTCCTCCTTGCCCTATCACTTGAGGCTCTTTTTATTAGTCCCTGTCCATCTTTCTTGTAGCCCATTCAGATACTGGAAGGGGCAGTTTTGTCACTCTGAATGCTCTCTTCTCCAGGCTGAACAACCCCAATTCCCTCATAGCAGAAGTGCTTCAGCCCTCTGATCAACTTGGTGCCTCCTCTGGACTCACTCCAACAGGTTGATGTCCTTTCTGTGCTGAATCACAGCACAGCTCAGTACCTCTGAGGCTTCCCTTGCCTGTTCCAAGCTCTGTAACATCCTGAGGGTCACAGCCCGGCTGAACTTTGCTTTTAAGGAACACAATTATGTGATCAAACCCTCAGCATGGATATCACCGAGAAAGAATCAAAGGATGCAGCATGAGCCCTCCAGGAACAGGGAAATATGTCCTGAATCCTGACTGCTGCCAGCCCAGGGCTCCATGCCAGCAGCAGGTGAGTGCTCCTGTGCTGTCCCTGAGGTCATGCCTCACCTGGGTGCCAGGCACCTCACCTGTGCCTCATTGTGTCCCTGCTGCCTCAGAGGAGCTGACTGTCCTGCAGCACATGGCAGAGGGCCGGTGCCTCAGCCCCACCACATGAAGCAATGGCCTCTACTCCAGCTTCTCCAGCTCCCTCTGGACATGGGATTGCAGCCCAAGACCCCCAGCACACCGAACTGAACCCACAACACTGGGGCAGCACATTTCAGCACAGCCTGGGCAGGAGGGAACAGCTGGATGGGCACACGAGGAACCCTAAAGCCCCCGTGTCAGGGGTGGAGATGCCATGCCATGGGGTCCCCCCAAGCAGTGAGATCTTTCACACCCTCCGTACTGCACAGGCAGCAGGGTTCCCAAAGGCCATGACCAGAGAGGGGCAGCAGCCGGCTCTGGAGGTGGGAGGCCCCCCAGCCCCCTCGGGTGAGCTCCCACAGGAGTGCAGGGCAGGGTCTGGCCCTGGCTCCAACACTGCTGATGTTACTCACCCTCATTCACAGGCACAGCCCTCACCTACTCACTGCTGAGGCACACGAGGCTCCTCCTCAGCACAGAGGTCCCAAAAGTCTAAATTCAAAGGTTCCTGCCCAGACTGGTGGCAAAACGAGCTCAAATCACAGACTGTGCCTCCTTCGGCCCCCAGCACCCGCCCCCGTGCTGGCAGCAGCGCCCCAGCCTCCCGAGCTGCTGCCGGGCAGAAAGGGACAAACGAGCGATTTACCACGGGGCCTTTTCAAAGCCTCCAAGCCCGGAGAGCACCGGCAGCAC